>PVLD010002069.1:16033-177441 GCA_004027595.1 Dinomys branickii
GGGTCTTTGAATTTGGACAGGTACATGTTTTTTAATTCTTTGTATGTTCTAGATAGAAGACCTTTGTCTGAGGGACAGCCAGCTAGGATTTTTTCCCAATTTGTGGATTTTCTTTTTACTTTGCTGGTGATTTCTTTAGATGTACAAAAACTTTTCAGTAGGATGAGGTCCCAGTTATTGATTCTTTGAAGTGTTTCCCATGCAGTTTCGTTTTTGTTCATGAACTCTCTGCCTACTCCTATGCCTGTCATCTTGTTTTGAAATTCTTTATCATTTTTATTATTTTGGTGTTGGTTTGTTTTTGTCTTCATTGTTGTTATTTTGTTATTTTTTCTCTTTAAAATAAAAATAAATATTCGGAGGCTCTTATTTGATGATATTCTAATGAATCTAAATGAGATGTGTTGAAATGTCCTTGGGCATAGCCCCTTTTGATGACGGGCAGGTCACTTTTTGTCCAATAGGAGAAATGAGATCTAAATGACAATACAAAATGACTCAATCATTGTTAATGGCTCTGCTTTTTTCACCCAAAAGCAAGAGTTAACTCTGTTGTCTGCAGAAAATTCTCTTCACCACAAGTTCGCCAGTGAATCCACGTTACACTGCATGGAGCGGAGGGAGGGGCCTCAGAACGGCACTTTACATTAAGTGTACTCTTCATATTCATGTTATGCTAATTAAGCAAGTACTGCAATCTGATGCAATGATGGTACTTAAATTGAGCTCTCTAATGACCATAATGTTCCTCAAAGGGCACAAGTTAGTGGCCTGCCAATGAGTTTTAATACACGCCTGGACAAGTTAAAGGTCAAGATGGTTACGTTGTGCGAATAAGTGCTTCAAAGTGGGAGGCTTGGAATAAGTCCAATTCTAATTTCTCTAATAAAGTCCTTCTAAAAGCTCTTGACATGACTTTCACTATCAAGTATTTTGCAAATATTACTTATGTTCACATTTACTCCCATTAAGATAAAAGATACTGGTCCAAATTTTCTGACTTGCGAGTGTAAACCAGCTGCCCAAGAATGCTGTGACGGCATACTGTTTGCCTTTACAAACAAACTGCTTTAATGCCTTGGATTGAAAGTACATATGAAGTTGATGTCAGAAGTACATCCTCTCAGGAGTGGTTTACAGACTAAAAAGAAAGACCACTCATTCCTTTCCAAGATTCCTGGCATTTGTAAAGATATCCGGTAAAATGAGCATCAAAGAAAGTTTTCAAAAGCTTGTGCAATCTGGTCTTCATGGCAACCAGGATCTTCATTTTATAAATATTCACATGCCCTTTCAGCAAGAAGATTTCTCTAATTAAATTGACAAGTTCATGTATTTGAACTTTTCTCTGTGAATTTTTTTTCTTGTTTTAATTGTTCTGACACTTGCTTTCTGGAGTTCAGGTACGATGGTAATTATTGTTAGATTTTATTTTTCACTCATATTTTTTTCTTTTTCTTTTCTGATCCAACTAAGATATCTCTTTTCCCCACAGGACTCAGATCTCCAAGATTGTGCTTTCCTTAGCTAAAAGACAACCCCATCTTCATCTTAGTGTCTTCACAAAAATGAAACAAAATGGATTTTATTGCTAACAACACCATTTTTATGCAGTGAGCCCAGCAACACTGAAACAGTCTCCAATTACAGCCAACACAACACAAAGCTGGCTGGGTAAAAATAAATGAAACGGCATAATAACCAGGATTTAAAATTATTTTTAATTTACTCAATTATGCTTTCCCATTTTCTCAAACCTCAGCGACAATTCATCTCCATTTCCTTAAAGTGATTGTGTTTATTGGTTCCACTCTGTCAGCTTTGTATTTAATAGACCTTGTTGGGCATCACAAAGGCGGTTGCTGAGACTGTATGCTCTGAAATAAAAGATGTTTAACCTCAGAGACTTCTCTTCAGTATAATAGCTTGTGTTCAAATTATCAGAAATACAGTAAGGTTTTCAAAGCTGAACTCCAAAGAGTGAAGGCAAGGGCGATAAGTGTTCTTGCAATGAAATTTCAGAGTGATGAGGAAGATTTCTAGATACCAAAGGATATGTAATTTTATAAATGTAAATGCTATATTTAATAAAATGTGCCGGTATTTCACAGTAACTTGCCTAAGTGCTGTCTTTTTAGCTTTTGGGTTCCCATCCAGAATGGAAGAACCATTTCCTCACTTTTTCTTTCCCCTGCATTTCAAAAACCAGACACATACTGTAAGTACACAGCTTCTGAGAAGCAATTAGAGTTAATGGGATTAAAAATCTAATCACACAACTGCTCTTGGCTTGTATCTGCAGAACTGCATAGTGAAGTCTTGCATTCCAAATGCACAAAAATGAGTTATTGCCTTCGTCCATGGAAGGTCTCTGGAGCCCCATTTTATCTGGCATTCTCCAGGGGCAACTACTCAGGGTTTGATCAGAGAAAATGACTCAGGTTTATTTCTTACAACTGAAAAATTTGCACTCTCTTGCTTCTAAATTGCTTTTGATATATGTTAAAAGATGACAGCAAGAAAGGAAATGGGTATATCTACAGCAAAAATACACTAAAAATATGTTTGCCAAAGTCTAGAGTCATGACAGTCACCACAATGATTCTTCACCTATTTTTAGGAATTTCTCCATGTTAAGAAGTTGAAAGAGACAGAGATGCTCCTGCCAGAGGTTTATGGGATATAGAACCCTCAGTGCAAAAGGGGAGGTATCCTGAGAAAGAAGGCTCCTGAACATGTGTGACAATAAGGAAGTAATGCCAGAAATCCTCTATACTCTCTGGCCACTGAGATTTCATGAGCATGTGATACTGAATGAAAAGCTGATTACACTTTTATGGTGCAGATTATTTAAATTGCAAGATGCCTAGGCAAAAATATATGCATTGAAGAAAAACACTATGGAAAATAATTACTTATCATAGAAAAAGGGCTTACAGTTACTGAATTCTTTCAATTCCATCCAGTACCTTTTTCTAAGCTTTTAAAAACGTTTGCTGGGGATGAAACCCAAGATCTTGCATGTGTTACACAAATATGCTACCACTGAGCTACATCACCAGCTACAAACATTTGCAATGTATCGCATTTAATTCTCAAAATCCTAGGAGACAGTTACTATAATTAATCTTTCTATCGATAGAGAGGAACTAAGGTACACGATGGTTTAGTAATTTGTCCAGCCTCACACCCTAAAATTTCCAGGGCCAAGACCAGAAGGCAAGCAGCATGGCTCTCGCCCTCAGCTGGTCACCAGCATTACAAGAGAATATTTGAACAAAATCTCCAGTCTGATACTGATTAAGTGGACAGAGTCTGCAGATCTTCTTAAATAGTACAAATTCCACAAAAGAAACAAAACCTGCCTGCACTTTCTCTAGTAGATTTGACCACTCTCTCTCTGTAACTGCATCAGTTTGGTTACTTCTGCCTAGATATCGAAACCACACCATTTTTCAAATACTTTAATGATGCTTTAGTCTAGCAGGCATCTATACAGCAAACTGAAATTTTTCATCATTTTAATCAAAGAAAAACAACTACATCTTTCATATTAGAAGAGTGAAAATAAATGACTCTTGAATTACAAGATCACCAATCATATTGTATCCTCAAGGTTACCTTTTCATTGGTTTGCAGTTATATACAACTATCACCAAAATCCAGTAAATAGATAGAAATTACATCCCAAGATGAGTCTAAGTTGTTACTTGTAGTTCATAATGGAGTTTCAAAAGAAAATAAGTTGTATACAATACAGAATATTTTATCACACAATCATGTTTTACATGGGGTTAGGTTATAAAGTTAATGATTAATGTCAATAAATTGGCCCAGCAGAGACCAGAAATCAATTCATTAGGATCTATATATGTGTCTTGATTTTTTTGAAAATTTTCTCATTAAAGTGTATTCTTTCTTTCTTATAGGAACAAGTCATAACTTTTTTCTGCTGAGTGAAGATGCAATACTTTACTTGCATTTAGGGGTCATTTTATATAAAAGTCTCCATTGCCATTCCAGAAAACTGGACAATTAGTTGCACAGAAAAATGTGCATTTTATGAATCACCCAGTACACTTATAAAAATAAAGGTAATAAACAGTGTTGATTAATAGTATTAAGTCCAGAGGTTAATCTATTTATTATGCAGTAAGTGTAAGTTTATCTGAAATTGTCTGGTAAAATAGTCTAAAATGAAATAGTCCAGGTTCTAGCAAAAAGAACAAAATAGAAATGGAATGAAATGCCATTTTTATTTTATCCTGAGTCTTAAGTTTTGATCAAATTCTTTCACTCAAAAGAGTCAGGAAAAGTAGATGAAGTTTTTGGGAAGAGTCAGTTTCCTACATTCTTCTCTTGACCAATTTAATTTAATAAATAATAACTTTCTAATGAACAATTTTAAGAAAATCACAAAATACTAATATACTTGACCAACAATTAAAATAGCTAACATCTTTATACTGCTCTTTTTCAGAATGGGAAATTCTCAGATGGGAATCCAATTTGCAATCGACATAACAAATTATATAAAACAATGAGAGAGGAAATGGATACAGGCAGACCTCATTTTGTACAGTCTCAATGTACATACATATCAGTTACTGAGATTTAGTTAAAAAACACTACAAACAATAATAATAACACTAGAAACAATAATAATAACACTAAAGCTATAGCCCCAGTGTCAGCTGTAACAGGATGGTAGCGCTGATATATTACATTAAGTAAAAACCCAGCTGTTAGCTGTTCACACAACACTAAACCGGAAAAGCCATGCTCATCATGGTCAATCACCGGTCACCTTTCGCAAAGCCTGCCAGTGGTTGGCCACTGTGGTTTGTTGATAATTTTTCAGATAACAAAATACAGAGATGTGTTGCCTCCCTGTCTGTCAGTGATAGATGCGAGACATTTTTAAATGTGGATTATGAAGAGGGGCACTTTTTCAACAAAAAGACAATGCTGGAAGTAAAACTCTTTTCCAGTGCAATGCATTGAAGTTATAGAAGAAAATGACTGAGCACAGGGGATGCTGATGCACGGCTGTTCACAACTCCATTTACAGGTGAGGAAACTCAGGAAGAACATTTTACTGCCACTAGCAAGGAAAGTGTTTATGGTGAAAAGTATCGAGATGTCATAGAGGAAGTGCTACCGGTTAAATATAAAAGCAAACCAAACCCCACATGACATGCTTTATTTCAAATGAATGTTCCTACATACTTTACCTGTTGAAAGCACAAAGGATAAAATCCTGGGAGCTGATGCCAACATTGAAAAATAACAATATTTTATCAAGAATTAGGAAAAAAATTGTTCCTTACTATAAATAGTATGAATAGAAAGAGCTATTCAAACTCCTCTGGATAAATTTTGTTTAAATATGTAATTATACAAAGACAGATTTAACATCTTGTATAATTCAATTGAGTATAGAATTCAGAGGTGCAATTTTAGCTTGGTGGCACAGTTCCCGCCTCGCAGGTGTGAGGTCATGAGTTCAATTCCTGACAGCACGTAATAATGACAACAATAATATCCGTGTACATTTAGCAGGTGGTGCACTTTTAGTTGTAAGAACACCTTTTCACTCCTTAAAATTCTTTATGTTCATTTGCTATTGATCCTAACGTCTATATAGACAACTGGATAATTGCTGATCTTCTGTCAGTTTTCATAGATTTGCCTCTTCTGGGCATTTTATGTAGATGAAATCATGCAGTTCGTGGTCTTGTATTTCCGGAATTTGCCTTCTTTTACTTAGCATAATGGTTTTGAGGATCTTCTCTGTTGTACCATAGGTCAGTAATTTATTCTTTTTCATTGCTAAATATTATTCCATTGAATGGATAGATCACATTTGACATTTCATTGACTATATGATGGACATCTAGGTTGTTTCAATTTTCTGGATCTTAGCAAAAAATGCCACTAAGAACATTTATGTGTTTTGATACATTTTAAGGAAGAGTAAACACTTTAGTTCTCAATGTTTATAATATTTTAAATTTTAGTCCACTAAATACATGATTTGTTATTTTTAATTTCCAAGTACACTTATAATTGATAGATGTTTGTAATATCTTGAGAAAAAATGTAAGTCATTAAACACTTGTGATTTCTCCTACTGGTATGATTTGGCTTACTCTTTGTCATTTTATGATTCCACACTGCTTATTGCTTGTACACACGTGCACATGCACACACAACAGGGTTACACAAAATTATTTCAGTTTTTTAGGGTCATGTGTTCTACATTTTTTGCCATTATCATTAAAGGATGAAATGAAACATTCATTATGTTGGTAAAAGCCTTACGATTTTCTTACTTTTTAAACCCTTTATCTTTATTAGAACATGACCGCAGGACCAAATGTTTATTTCTTGAGTACAGTCAGGCCGTGTGTGCGATGCATCTTAGCTACAGTTTTTCACCCCCTTTCCCGCTCACTCCCTCTGCCTCTATCTCTTTATCATTCTACTTCCTCTTATCTGTCTTTCATTTCGTTCTTTAGTTATAGTTTGGGTTTCCATGTAAGAGGAAGCAGGTGATATTTAGGTTTCTGTGTCTGATTTATTTCACTTAACTTTATGGTCCCCAGGTGCAGCCATTTTCCTACAGATGTCTCCAGTGTATCTCTCACTGTGGCACAGTAACGCTATATTGTGTGTAAATATCCATCGTATCCATCCATTCTTCTCTCAGCTCTTAATTTAGGAATATTATTCACAATGGTTTTTAAACATTTAACCACAAATATTACCATACTTTTCTTTTAAAATCTGAAGCCTGACTTCTACACCAAACAACTGACTGAATGACTTATGATTCCTATACAAATATTAGAGCAGAGGAAGAGAAATAGAATTTAGATAAGCAGTTGCAATACTGAGAGAATGATTGTATGCTCTTGAAGGTACAATAGTATTAGCCTCGGCCCTTCTTTGGTAACTCATGGGATATCGTGGTTTTGCTGTCCAGATACATGTGGCTTTTCCTTAAAAGAACAGGGACTTCCTGTATGGACCAGGAATATCTTAGCTGGTCCCACTAGCAGTAGGATAGTTTAAGAAATAAACATGGTGGTTCCTTTACATTTATGCAGCTCCTCAACATAGCTCAATGCCTATAATACTTTATGAAAATGCTCAAACTTCATTTAAATCTAATTTAATATGGTCCTTATTTGCGTAATATAACAGAGATGCCTGTGATGAAATAGGATTTTTCTCTAACCGTTTGTTTTAACACAGCCTATGTTGGTCAGAAGAATCAGCAAGAACAAAACTCACTTGTAGAATCAAAGATGTTGTCTAAAATTGAAGTGTCATCTCAAATATGCTTCATAGATCACACATTGTATGAAAAAGAAAGCACAGATTAAAAAGTGAGTACAAATGGCCCTTTTACACTTTAAAACATGTTGGCCTAATTAAAATTGTCAAAATAAGAAACTAAACTTTCAGAAAACAAATAATTTTTTTAACTTTTCATATGGGAATATTAATCACTGAAGATAATTGGTGATAAAAACTTACTCTCTGGATGTGAAAAGGTGTGAAATTTGTATAATTCTAGACATGTTTGTCCTGATTGCAAAGTTCTCAAGGGAATGGATTTTCTCAAATCTCTGCAGGGTGTTTCTTAAAACTATTAGCATAGAAAGTTAAATATGGTATATATCAAGACCTCGGAAGTTCAGATAATACCTAAATTAAAAGGTGTTATGATTTGAATTTAGTCCATTTTAAATTCTGTGAGCACTGATGTGTAGGAGATACCTGGTGTGAAAGTTAACAGAGTACACGCAGATTAAGTATCCGCACAAGAGGGAGACTTTGTTCATGGTCCAGTGGTCTAGTGTTTTCATAGTAAAGGTGAGTTGCAAACTACAAATGATACTTTTTTTAAAAATCAGGCTTCTACTATAATTAGATCTAGAAACAAGCTTACTTTATGTAGGTCAGAAGCAGGTTATGTCCAAACTTTAATTTTTTAACCTAAGAGAGGGGAGCTCTAAGTAGTTCAAATTCTTAGGTCAGCCTGGAAATACCGAAAATGCATTTCAGTTGGAGTTTTATAGAACATTAGCACCATTTTTACTTTATAAGAAACATTATTCAGCAAAAGTATTATTCCAGGCACAAACGTCCATCTCTTTTCCACCTTATTCTCTACCAATTCGAGTCGGGACTCACTGAATCACGTGCCCTTTTGGAGCACAACAAGCCGTTTAGTGTAGTTGAAGATTAGAATTCACGGATTAAAAAGTGCACAAGATGAAGACAGAGTGGCACACCGTAGCTGGTACAGTGACTTTAAGCTTTACCAAGGACTGGAATTTTTACAGATCCATAAAAAGTAGGAACAAAACCATAGAAGATATTCAGGGTATGAGCGCAGACAGCAAGCCGTTTTCCACCTTGGGGGGCGCTCTCTCTCTTGACTTGCAATAATGTCCTCCCTCCTTAGGCGTTTCTTTAAAATCTACATTATTTCCCAACACAACACAGAGGACTGAGTCGCAGTTTTCATTTGCTACTATTTGGCAAGATAATTATGTGTGCTTGCATGTGTTACTGCCTTGTAAAATTTAACAATCTAGGTGCCACACAGGATTCTTTAGAAATTAACACGATCACTTTAAAGAATTAAGCTTAATTATAACTTTATGAATGCTTAAATATTAGGATATTTGTGCTTAAAATTCCTTGTGCAGTAGTAGTAAAATGATACTTATTTATGTCCCATTCTCTACCCCTTCCTTTTCTATACCTCCTGTCCCGAAGGAAGGAGACAGAAAATCTAAGTATTGTGTTTAGATCTTCCTTAGCACCTTAGTTAGACAGATATTGCTAAGTACCATATTGTGCTGTGAATGTGTATAATAATTGCTTACTAAATAAAAGAAATGATTCAATGACTTGCTAAGTAACTTTGTATTATCTGCACCTTTCACTAATCAGTGCCCATCTGGCACTGAAATTTGTTGGAATGCTTTCGCCATACACAACAGGAAGAAACATTAATGCTCAAAATATGCCCTACCAAATCATTCCAAACTGAAAGAACAAAAAAGTGGTAGCAACAAGCTTTTATTTGAGCACTTGGTTTTAATTTATAAAATTCAATGATGGGCAGTAATTTAGAGAAATTGCTTGTAGGGTAAAACATGCTTTTTCCATCTTCAAATCAGTTGAAAAAATATTTTAATACAATTTAGATTTTACTCTACAATAGCTCCCTGTAATTATGCTTCCAGTAATTAAGGCTTTTATAGTTTGGGTTTAATTCAGCCTTCCAACCTATTTTCCATCATTTTTTTTTAATCCATGTGCTGTCAAAACTAACAACTCTACTCTCATTTTCCCTTGTACGAAAGTCAGAGACTATTCCCAGGACCTCACCACAATTAAATACATGAACGGAAAAGCAGATACTGTAATGGAAAGCAAATTAGCTTTTGCCTCAATGACAACAAGTACTTGAGATTCTATGAAGATTTTCAAATAGCAAAACAATTAGGGAGGGCACTTCAGTTGCTGCATAAACAAACACTACATGCAGATATTCTAATCAAGAACAGTGCCAGATGCTACCTTGAGCATTTGGTTTGCATTTCTAATTTAAAATAATTCAGTGTGTAGTAATATCTTGGAATTCTAAGGGACTCCTAGCAATTGTATTTGTGAGATTCTTTTGTGTAATTAGTGATCATTTGCACACATTTTTAGATGCAAATGTGTATTCTAATGTTTAGTTTCAATTTACTGAATGACAGAATTTTGGAAAAGATGAGCAAAATAAAAAGGAAAAAAGAACATATAATTGAGATTGAATAACATACTTCAGATGAACCTAATGTTATAATTTCAAGGCCATTAAATAAACTCCATTAATTCCATAACTCTAAGTAAAATGCTAACATTTCTGTACAATAAGTTCAAGTAAAATTCACATTATGTTAGTGCACTGGGTCTGGAACCATTCTTACATAATGTGTGATTGATGAACTCATGCTACAATCAGGAATGTGCTTATCCAATTTGTAGCCACATTAAATTAATCACCATCATGGAAATATTGTCTGACACGAACAAAACCACATATAATTTTAACCAGCTGGAAACATGTTTCATAAAACTCAACAGCATTAAATGCAAGATGATATCGACATAGGGAAATAAAAAGAAGGTTGTGAAATAGTGTTTATTAAAAAGAGAGGAAAACAAAAAATGCTCAAGGTTAAAACTGCTGGAGCCCCACCTTGTGGCTGTAATTATAAAAAAGCACCAAATAAATCAACATCCTATTATCAGCCCTGACTGGTTATTTACTACATGCAGGAGGACCTTGCTATTATAGTGTTATATAAGGTAAAGTTCACTATCATTTTCATATTTTAAGGTGTAAAAAATCAAGACACAGAGAGTTTAAGTAAGTTGTGTAAGTACACAGACCTAATAGAGAAAAAGGATAACATGTAAATAAAATTAGAGTTTTCCACAGTAACATTCACAAATTTCTGTGCTATTGAACCTCCATATGCACAGATTTAACATTCAAGTATTCAACCAATTACCAATAATTTTTTTAAAAAATACTATGCCTGTACTGGGCATATACAAACTTTTCTTGTCTTCACTATTGCCTAGTAACAATTCTTTACATGACAACTAAATTTTAGGTGTTGTTTATATTATAGAGACAATTTAAAGTATAGCAAAGGGTATGTACATAGGTTGAATGCAAATGCTGTTATTTTATAAAAGAGACTTGACCAGTTTTTGGTATTATTAGCAGTCCTAGAAATTATCTCTTATGTGTCCCAAAGGATGACCATACTCTGTAAAACAACAATTTGTTCCAAAATTAGAAATAAAGCAAAATGATAACTGTTGACATTTTAGCATTCTTCTAGGTCACTTGCTAATAAACCTGTTTGACACGTATCTCACTCTCTTGGAGGATGTAATTCTGTTTTACTAACAGGAGGCCAGGTGCCGACAGCCTTTACATTGAGAAGTTAAAATGCAGAGAAACAAAAAAACACAGAAACTAATAAAATGTGATTTGAAGGGTGGGGTGCCAGTGTAGGACAAACTCTAAAATGTCTAATTTCATTCTGTTATCTAGGACTAGTCTTGTATTTAATTTGACAGGCTTAGTTTTGTTTCCTTTTCCTACTACATAAAACTGCTTTTATATGCTTTTGGGCCCCATTCCTTCGTCTTTCTGCTAGTTTTCTCCTTGTTAGTTAAATGAATCTTTGATGTGACCACTAATCATTTCTATGATTTTTTATAAGCTTTTTATAGCTTTCTCTTGGTCTCTGGTCAGAAAAGGACAGGGAAAGCCGTACCTCTATAGGACTTATGGTGTAGTGGCGAAAGTGTGCAGATCCTAGAGTTGAAAAATTTGCAAGCATACACAAAAATGGGCAAATTTTAACCCTCTGGGCCTTAATTCCATTGTCTGTGTAATAAGGGTAACTATTATTCTCTCACTGTTGAAGCTATTATAAAGAATAACATTCCTGAGGTATCTAAAATGAACTTCATATATTCTAAGATTTTTTTCATTTCGCTTTTTCAATGTGAGTTAGTGAGATACATATTATGTTGTGCTGCAACTGTACAAGGGTCTTTTCTACATCTATTACTTTTCTCTTTGCTGAGACAAAATACCCAACACCCAAAGTTAAAGGAGGAGAGGATTATTGTAGTTCACAGTCTGTAGAGGTTGCAGTACGTAGACAGATGGCCCCCAGGGAAGGTCTTGTAGCAGAAGGGCATCACAAAGGAGAAACAGTTTCTTCACTGCAGGCAGAAGGCAGAAGAACAGAGAAGTAGGGAAGAAGCAGCAGTAAGTGATGTGACAAGAGATAAGCAGGGCCCCTCCTTCTGTTCCTTGTATCCTATCCATGCTATTTGACCTCAGAGGAGGCATCACACCCTATGAGAGAGAGCTTTGAGCTGAGCATTGCACCTTGAATCAATCACAGCATCACATCCTTGATCCCAGCATCACACACTCTAGATCCAGTCACTTCCGGAAACCTCCATCTATCTCCACATGAGGCTTTGTGCAACATCTAGATACAAGCTGTAACATTAAGAGACTCTTTTATAGGACAGGGTCACAGCAAAGCTGAAAGGAAGTTAGAGATTTCTCAGAGAGCCCTTGATCCCACAAATGCATAGTCTCTCCCGTTGTCACCATGTCTCATCCAGAGTGACACATGTGCTACCATTAGTGACCCTGTGCAGACAGGTCATAGTCACCCAAAGAGTACGGCTTATAGTGGGTTCTGTTCTTGGCGTTGTACATTCTGTGTGTTTTGACAAATGTACAACGACATGTATGCGTCATTACAGCGTCATGCAGAAAAGTCTCACTGCTCCTAAAATGTCTCTCTTCTATTTTGTGTATTCCCACCCTTCCTCCCCTATTCTCGGTAATCAGTAATTGTTTTCTGTTTCTATAATTTTACCTTTTCTAGAGTTTCACAGACTTGGAAATATATAGTGCAGCTTTTCATATTGACTTCTTCTGCTGAGTAATATGAATTTAAGATTCTTTTATGTCTTTTCATGACTTGATAGCCCATCTCTACTTACCTCTGATTTATAGTATATTGCATGGACCTACTACAGGTTATTTATCCATCTCCTGAAGTAGTTCATTTTGTTACTGACTTTTGGCAATTATGAATATAGATTTACAGCAATCAGAGTATACACTTTTGTGTTGGAATAAGTTTTCAACTTTTTGTGTTAAAAAACCAGGGGCCTGAGTGCTGTATCACATGGCAAGATATGTTTAGTTGTGCAAGAAACTGCCAAAGTCTTCCAAAGTGGCTACCATTTGCCTTCCTACCAGCTATAAATGAGTACTCCAGTTGCTCACAGAACCACACTGACTTGCGTGCGTGGATGGAGCGAGGCACACAACAGCAACAACAACAACAACAACAAACAACAAAAGAAAGTGAAACTAAAAAGAGTAGAAAAGTAAACAAAGTGAGCACTGATTTCAAAATTAAATAATATGAAAATATTAAAGGAAAGTTTACTTTTTCTTTATTTTTGAAAATAAGATTCATTTTTCAGGTATAAAAAGAAATCCAAGGGAATAAAACTAGTGTGTTCGACCTTTGAGAAATCACTTGAATGAAGAAGTTTATAGTCAACAGATTAGGTCCAAAGTGTTCCCTAAAGAGCTGATTTCAAGTCCTGTGTGTGTTCAAAAGTGCTATGGACTTTGATGAGACAAATGATTTCCTCCCGCAGAACATCCATAAAAGGGGCCACGTACCCCAGATTAAGGACCTCTTAAGATAGAGATCTTCATGTACTAGTCACAGGGCAGCAAAATTAATTCCAAAAGCAGAAATGCTTTAGATGTTGTGTACTTTTTGATAAAAATTAATGCAACATTGGAATTTCATATTTCACTTTAAAATATTTATTGATTATTTATATCTATCTTTTGATAGATTTCTTTTTTAGGAAAAGTTGTGAAAGATTTAAAATGCACCAATGAGAACAAAGCGTCTAGCATACCCTTGTATATTGTCTGACTCAATGGTGATGTGCCTTTTTTTTGCTTTTGAGCTCGTTCACATGTATGCAAGTTTAAGGTAACAATAGCAATTAAAATAATATTTGCCTATAGAATCCAAATTGTGTTCAGCAGCATGTGATTATTGCCTTTTGATTATTGAGCAACATTGCAATGTTGCATCAGTTTGTAAATGAAAGGATCTCTTATCTAACTATTAATAGGTGGTGCTTTAAACTCTTCTTTGAACTGGTTGCCACATTTTAATGGTCGTTGGATTAATTAATGAGTTAACTCAAATATTGCTTTTATATTTTTATCCTTTTAGACAAACTATCTCTCTTTTTCAGTAAATATTTATGAGTCTATATATTTATCAAATTTCTGTATCATCACATCACTGGGTAAATGATGTTCGATGAAGGTAGGACACATTCACCTTGTCATTCAATATTCCCTGTAAGAGTGTTGCACACATACTCACAGTCATAACCCGATTAGAAAATAAAAGTCTACATTTAAATAAAAACTACCTATGCATAAAACACCTGTGAATAAGAGAAGCAAAATAAAGCATTAAAATACAATGCAAAGAAATTCTCCCATCCAGCTGAGGTATGGGAAAGAACACATGGATGCTCTGTCTGGTCTGTGGCCTTGGGACAGAGTTCTTAGAACTTATGTCCAACAACTAAAGAACAATTTATTATTTTTCAACATTGAATTTTATATAAACAGTGCAGACAATTTATAGTTTTAAGTTTAGCCACATCATCAGGCTACTTTGATTTTAGTTCAGCCCTTTCATTTAAAAACATAAATATATTTAATAATTATGGATGGCATCATTATTTTAATACTCTGTACAGACCTAATGTAAAGAGTTTCCCATTTGTAAGAGGTTTGGTAAGATAAATAGAGATAACCAAAATTTGATTGGCTTCATTTATTTAAATTTGCCATATGTTGATAAAGGAACCTCCCTGGGTGACAATATTTTACTCTTTGAGTAGTTCAAATGGATATTTGGCCCACCAAGTGTTATGTCACTGGAGCAGCGTTATTTGGAATGCTCTGTAAGTTCTAGTTGACTTTCATAATTTGAAGAACTTAGTGTTGTTTAAACCAAACCTATTAAAACTACCTATATATGAGCTCAGTTGAGTTTACAATTGTCTTTTGAATACTTTTGTACATACCTAATTACACACTAATATTTACTTTTCCTGATTCTTTAGAGACTTGGGAGGCTATTTTTGTAGCTCTCCGAACTTTTATGGGTTTTGGAAAGCTCATAAATACTAACCCATAACATATGCCAAAATGGACTTTGAAATCTATGTAAAGCATGCAGGCCTAAGTTTGTACTTCCCTAAGAATGCCAACACTCACCCCATAAAAGCATTTATAGAGTAAAAACTCTATTGTGCATGTTAAGAAACTCGAGGCACTGTGGAAGTACTTGTTTTCATCTGCCCAGCAGGTTTTTAGTATGTCTTCCTCCGGTAACTTATTTTGCTCCAAGTTTTCTAAGTGGGCAAGTGACTCAGGTTTCTACAATATTTTTCCTGCAGAAGCGAATAACCTGAGCAGACTGGGGGATGGACTCCTTGGTGGTGGAAAGGCCAGGCTAAGTAGGAGAGCACTGACTCAACAAATGGAAAACAGAAAACAGCAGAGTTCAACCAAGAGAGTCCACGGTCAGTTATTTTGTTGTGGTTCCCCCAGAGATTCTTGGGAGGTACTTTAGGAACTGCCACACCTGAGTTATTCTGTTTGAAGATTCGGTTTATGAGATCTTGGGCTAACTTACCTGAAATCAAATGCTGTACAAACGCTGTGGCTTACGAGCTGTGTGCTCCTTTCCTATTACTTAAAACCTCTAACTTTGGTTTTTCAGCACTGAAGGGGGATGATCACAACAGTAATACCTGCTTATGAGACCGTACTCATAAGTGAAATAAATCAGACCTGTGTGTGTAAGCTTATCCCATTCACCTGAATACATACATTTTGTTTTCCTAAGTTAGTTTGAGTTTTGAACTTGTAACTTGCAAGTGATACAGATATGGTTTTTAAAGAGACCTCTTGGATTCTCTTCTACCCCACAAATACTAATCTCCTCTCCTTCTCCCCAAAGAAGTGCAACACAAGAGATGCCCTAGATTTCAGAGTGGCTGCAGTCTGACAGTTCCGGCAGCCTTCCCAGATAGGAAGTGCCCTTTTAGACTCCCAGATGGTCATCTCTGTTGAGTTTTACTAAGCAATTTATGAACAACAAACACAGCTATTTGCTTTGGAGATCTGATCAGATATATGACAAATTCTAGTTTTTCTCCTTTTTTAGGAAAAACATCAATGGACTAATCACCACTCAGAAACGCATTTCAAATAAAGCAATCATTAATAATAATCATCAAATAAGTACTCATTATTAATAATATTAATAATCATTAATGATGCATATTAATTCTCAGTAAAAATGCAAACAAATTAAAATCAAGAAACTGGAAGGGTCTAGTAGGTAAAGCAGTAAGGAAAAAATGGAGTTTAAAATATGTAAGCTCTAGCCAGGCTCGGAGGCGCATGCTGGTAATAACATACTGGATGCTTGAGTCCAGCCTGAGCTACATAGTCATTTTAAGGCCATCCCAAATTACATAGCAAGCTTGGTCTCAAAAGACAAAAGAAAACAAAACAAAAAAAGCAAAACAATAAATTTAAACAAAAATAGGTAAACGCCAATTACTCATTTTCTGTTGGTACAAATACAGATGGTCAAAGAGAAAAGGCTGCCAGCATCCAGACTGGACAACCCGTCATTTGCTGTTTTACCCAGTTATATAGATCAGGACATGTATTGTGTGAGGACACTTGCTGAGGAGTACTTTTTAAATTGAAATAGTTGAAGTGGACATGTAATCAAACCCACAGTGGAACAGAAGTTTACATTCCAGATGAAAATTTTCTTAAAAGAGAAGACTAGAAAAGGGTCCCATCAATGACATGGCCATGTCTTGGATGAGAAGCTGGATAAAAAGTGAAAATGGACAGCTTCAAATGGAAATTTTTTTTTTTTTAATTCTAATTTGGATACCTTCCTTACAGCACTTTGCCCCTCAGCACAGTGGCTGGGTGAGTGGGCGTCTGACTGGTCCAAGCCAGACCACTTAGAATGATATAAAGTGCTATGAAGTGCTCACATCCCTGTGTCGCATGCTTGTCCCAGAGGTGCGTGACATCCCACCCATCCTAGTGTAAAGTCACGTAGAAGGCTGTGGTCTGCTTTATGATATCAAATGCAGATAAAGACCAGTGAACAAAATCTCTAAATGTATACTGTATAGGATTCATACTTTGCTTGAGTCTACACTAGCAGCAATATTTCCAAACTAGACATTAAAGTGGAGACCAAAGGAATCTAATGAGAACACAGACAATAAAAGAGAGAAAGAACCATTTTATGATGATTTCCAAAAAGAATACTGCATCTTTCTTTTACATATATGTATCAATGCATACATGCAAATACATATGTTGTTTTATTATACTTAACATTTATAGGAATTATGTATCATCTTACCTTTTTATTTTTTAAAACAAATCAATAGAAACTCAAGGGTATATCTAGATTGTATTATTAGTTCAAGGGTTAAGATCTTTAGTTGTTATGTTTTAGTTACTTTCTCATATGAATCCTGAAGAGAAAATATTTTTGTTTTAAAAAATAAAATAATCATAGCTTCTCAGAGAAATATTCTAGTAGTGCTATTTAATGACCTTCAACTCAATTTTAATAGAAGTAGGATTTAAGTTTTTCATCTTTCTTTAAAAATAATTCCTCATGATTCTGTTTTTTTTGTTTTATTGCTAACAAGAGATGATACTTGAGAATTTAAATTTAATTGGTAATATTTTGTTGCTGTTAATTACTTTTAACACTTATGCCAGCAGTTTGGCTGATACTGTTGAGATTAAAATTCATCACAATCTCTTTGCAAGGATTTTATGTTACATTTTAAAAATAACTGACATGGATATTTCTTTTCTAATATAAGTGAAAATAAGCAGAATATTTTGATGAAAAAAGTCATAGTTTGAAAGTTATAATAGTAAAATTTTCTACCTCCTCTAAGGAGTTGTTCATCAGTAAAAGATATGAAATATGCATTGTTAGAATGGTCTCTGAATAATAAATAGAATTTGACCCTTGTGTAGATCGTACAATGTGTTATGGAACGAGGGAATAATGTACACTCTTTGATTTGGTGGCCGAGTTGAACTCTGACTCTACCTCTTAATATGTATGTGTCCTTGGACGGACCATAGGTGCAGAAGACCTCATCTTGCTTACATATATGACAGTCCAAAAGAGCAACACATTCTTGGGCTCCTTGAAATCTTTTCTGAAAATAAGTGAGAAAATACCCATAAATGCATATGGTTTATTTTTAAGGGCTATGTAGTTTTATTACTATTTTGCTGTAAGGTCTTTGCTTGAGCACTAAGACTGTTTTTCAAGGATTCTAAAATGTTTGCAGGGTCAAGAGATTATAAAACCTAGATTGGAGTCAACGTAGTTCCAGAGGGAATGTGCTGAGGACTTTCTCCACAGTGCCTCCTAGTGGCCTTAGAAGCTGTGTTTGGTTTTGGGGTAGCATCAATCATACAGACAGAAGGCTGAGGAAGGGAATAACCACTGACTGCTGAACAGAATGAATGCATTGTTCTGGAAAGTTTCTGCATGAACTGGGATCAACTGTAAGTTTGGAATTTTTACAAAGACAGAGAGCAGACCCCCAAAAATTGTAATATTACTATTGCTTTATTATGTCTTCATCATCATGCTTGTGCCATATAATTACTAGTGTTCTCTCTTAAAATTAGAATCAAAAGGTAACCATATTTGGCAAGATTCCACACTCAAAGTAAAACACATAATGGTTGTCAAAGCGGTGTGTGGCAAACCTATAGCATGTGTGCCACAGAGTGTTGTCTGGTATCATTGAAAGCTCTAAAATGTTCACCATCTGAGCCTACACCAACATGTTTTCAGGAGTTTCTGTTCATTTTATGGAATAATTGTTTCTATTGGTCATTTCCTCTTAAGATAATGTTTATTACTGATTACAAGAGATACATGCAAAACTTTTTGGCAAAGAAATAGCTATAAAGAATAATATGAAAATCATATTATACCAAAAACTTTCAAACATTCAGAGATAAATAACACTCACCTTGTGATGCTATGCTTTTCAGTGCATCCTTTAGGTGTCTGTGCTTCTCTCTACTATTTATTGACTTATCTATTGGCGTCTTAATCTATTTTATATTGTTAAAATAGGTTTGAGAAATTATTTTAGATATTTCATTTTTGTAAGTTTCTGTAACCATTATTTTCCCACATTATAGGCTCATTTCCTAAGTGGATAATTGTTGCTACCACCTATAAGACATATCCAATTATTTCATAATAAATATCAAAAATTTTATTAGGGCAATCACAATTTCAGGATCATTCAACTAATCAATGATAATAGAACTTCTTTGTAAATGTCCTAAGATGGCAGTTAACAATTTTGAGAAAATATCTCAAAATATATATGCTGCAACAAAGAGATCTTTCCTTATTATTTCTCATTTGACAAATGCTGACTGCTACAGTGTCTGTGAATAAGCCATGCATTTTGAGAGGAAAGTAGGATAAGGTGAAGCCATACATGTCCAAACTGGAAGCCTTATAAAGATGTCCTCTGGTCAGAGATGTGAGCACAGTTTAAGCAGGTTTTCTACTTGAGAGTCTCAGCAGAGTGTACCTAAGTGGTAGCCAGGACTGCATGCCCGTCAGAAACCTGGGCTGGAGTAAAGATCCACTTCCGACCTCCTTTATTTTGTTGGTAGAATTCAGTGCACTGCAGCTGAAGAGCTGAAGGATTTAGTTTACTGCTAGGGGCCATTCAGTTCTTTGGAGTTTTCTGCTTCCGGCTTCTTTGGTAATAATGACTTGATTCAAAGTAGTTTGCTTCTCCACAGTAGCCAAGGGAGAAGCCCTAGTTTTCTAAAGCACAGGCCTTGATGTAATATGGTCATGGGAATCTCCACTTTGCTTCTATTGGCTAGAAGCAGATCCTGTCCTCACTTAGTGGCTTGAATGTTACAAGGCAAGATTACTGGGATTTGTTCCTAAAATTCCATGACCGAAATGCACCACAATCATCATGCGTTATGTTCACAGTTTTTTTAAAAAGTGAATCTTTTCCTTTTGAATGAATAGTGTTATATTTTCAAAACAAATTTGGAATAATCAACATGAAGGTAATGGAAAAAAAGTCATTCCTCAAACTGATAACAAATAACATTTCTAAAATTATGGATGAGAGTTTAGCTATTTGATGGCCCTGATGTTATTTGCTTTTGCGAATATGTTTAATTTTAGCCATCCTCGTGCTTGTGGAAGATCTCATTCTAGTTTTAATTGCATTTGCCTAGTAAATAATGGAAGATTGATCAAACCATTAAAGAGAAAAACAATAAAAAATGAAAACAAATCTTGTATTCTTACATCTGGTAATCTGAGCACCTTTGTTGAAGATAACAATATGTAACATAACAAGCACTGTTAATTCCTATCATTTTGTTCTGAAATCCTGTATCATTTCATTGTCTTTGTTTTATTATTGTCTGTGTTGTTTGTATTGTGCTATTGTTCCTTTTTTATTATTCTACTTAAAATAAAAAATAGTATTGACCCACATTAGGTACATAGCATCGTGATTATCAAATATTTAAGAGTACATTTAATAAATTATATAATAAATCTGTGCATCAAGAATATAAGATAATAATGAGATAAACTTTAAAAGACCTAGAAATTTTTTAAAAGCCTTAAAACATTTAACAGTTGTGTGTGTGTGTGTGTGTGTGTGTGTGTGTGTATATATATATATATATAATGTGTATATATATATAATATGTATATATATACAAATTTATAGAAGATTTTTAGGAAGAGATGAGAATCATTTATCCATATCAAAAGAATGAATTCAGATTTAAACCTAACTTATGTAAAAGTTAAGTTACAAAAAAAAGGTAGTCAAAATAACAAACATATCCAAATGATCATGTTTTTGGGGAAAAGTAGCTACAATAATAAGAAATTACCTAATAAAAGTGTAAGTTGGGCACGACAGTGCATGCCTTGCAATCCCCGCGGTCAGGAAGCTGAGGGTGGGAGAATCGGTAGGAGTCAGAGGCCAGCTCCCTTGGGGTACAGAGTGAGCTCAAGGCCAGTGTGAGCTACACAGCAAGATCCTGTCCCAAGTTAATTAAATAAATAAATAAAGTGTAAGTATAAATTTTGATTTTTAAATTGTCAAATATAGAATAAAACAATAAAGGGAAAGAAACAAAGCACTGGGCCTTCAAGAAATACGTAGCCAAGAAATACTCTTCAGTAGCATTTCAACAATTATCTAATAATATTACATCACTATAGATACTGATTCCACTCTACACTGTCCAATAATTGGCATTTATCAACCTAATGAAAGAAGCAAGCAGAGGCTAAGAAAGGCTTTTCACAGCACCATTCAGAGGTCCTTTGGAAGGTCAAATTTAAATCTCTGGCATCATCTTTATGTTTCAAGATTCTTAGCAGTGTGAATATCAATAAACAGTTTGAGGAAAGCACATGGACAGAAGATACTGTCTTTAGATGCTTTCTTCCTAATTACCATAGCTCTAATTTCTCAAGGAGGTACCTTCAGTTCAAGTGGAAAATTCAACTTACCTGGTTTAATTGTGGAGCAATTACAGATCAGTGGTCCTCCAATTGCAGCGTGCATCAGCATCATCAGAAGGGTCTGCTAACCACACATTGCATGCCCCTCCCTCAGAGCTTCTGCTTCAGCGTATGGATGAGATCCCCAAATTTGTATTCCTGACAGCTTCATAGGTGATGCTAAAGTTGTTTCTTAGAAGTCAAACTTCAAGAGTAACAGATCTAGGATAATTTACAAGGATTCTATGACAATCTCTAGTGTCCAAGATCTGCATTAATTTTTTCCAGAATCTGTTAACACTGAATACTGGTTCTCAGGAACTGTAATAAGAAAATAAAGAATCCCTGGAGTGATTCCCCCAAGGGTCCTCTGCTTCCGGCTGATATTATAGAATCCACTTGCTTGGGGCCATCTCTCTAGCAACCAGCAAAACCCCCAGATGAATTTTGACATAGTCCTTCCCTATGAAGATTGATGGGTGGAGTAAATCAGCCATGTATCCAAATATTTTCCATAGGACTGTTGGACTATGTGTCTCTTTATGTAGAGTCATTTGTGGTTAGTTGAGCTGAGTACGCATGTATTAAACCATAACAGAAGCCAGGGTTCAACATACACCTGTAATTTCAGCATTTTGGAGGCTGTGAAGGGAAGGTGGTAAGTGTGGGCCCAACCTGAGCTATTCAGTAACTTTGTTCTGGAATTAAAATCTCTCCCACTGAAGAGAAACACGGACAAAGACTAAAATATTAGTTTTCCAACTTGAAAATAACCCCAGAAAACAATGTTGAGTATGAAAACATTCCAAACTAATGGTGTATCTGAGTGTTTTAAAATTACATTCTCAAGTCAATGAGCCGTGCTCATCTTTGCCTCCATTACCAAGAGCAAATGAGAGTTGACTATTTAAAACAAGCGGAGTTCTCAGGGCTTCAAGCTATTGTTGACTCTATTATGACTTGTGTACTGCACCTACTGGGTCATGGACAGCTGATGCTTTACTAATTTGTAGATGCCTGGACTGTATTTGAAGCATAAAAAACGTTGTTCACATTTGGCATTTCCTCTGCTCTGTAACCTGTCCACTCAATAGGCAACGAGATTGTACTTCTTTGGCAGGTAGTAAACATTCACGGCAGGTTAGAAAAAAAATTACTCTGCGGAAAGCATGAGCAGTAATGTGATGCCAAGTGGAAATGTGAAGATCTGTCAAATGTGACACGGTGTTAATGTGATTTGGAAGCCAATTACCACTGAGTGAGAAGATTTTGTTATGGAGAGAAGAACAATCTGGATATTTGTTGTAAAAGCAGAGGACCCCTTTGTTTCTTCAGAGACACAATAAAATAAACACCAATGCTCAAGGATTTCTTTCTGATGGCAGCAATGAAAATGACTGGTGACAGCAGGCTGGAATGGTAGCTATTTTAAATCACAATAGATAGCTTTCCACATTTTAGGTAGGAATGGATGTGTACATTATTGTTTTGGTCATATTTCTATAATGATAAATTACTTGCACTTGGTACAATAGTAGAACAGGTAGGACAAGAAAATGAAGTAGAACTGTTTCAATATGAAATTAGCATATATACATATATATATAAAACTCTCAAAACATATAGGATAAGATAATACTTTTATTTCTGTTTTTGTTTGTTTTGAGACAAGCTCTTGCTATGTAGCTCAGGCTGGCCTTGGACTCACTTATGTAGCCTAGGCTTGCCTTGAACTTGCAGCAGTCTTCCTGTCTCAGCTTCTGAGTGCTAGGATTACAGGCACCACCACGCCTGGCATGGGATAAGAGAATAAAGAAACTAAGTCAGCTCAGTAATTAGTATTTGCAATTTTATCTGTGTAGTTGTGAAAGATATGCTGGCTACAAAATTGCACAAACAAAATTGTGACTGCACATTTGCCCTATGCCTGTTACCCTTATAGCAGTGGGGACACTGAGATTAATTTTGTCATAGTCTTTTCCCATGAGAATAATGGGCGAATCAGTCATATCTCCAAATATTTTCAGTGTGAACACTGTGATAAGGAAGATATATAATGCTCAATCTGCTAGATGTTACATAAGCCAAATTCTTATCCTCCAAAATCAATGAATTAATTCCAAGGACCAATAGAGGTCAAGAGTAGGGAAGATTTGTTGAGAGACAGCTCCTGAGAGACAGCAGGGGTCCCAAAAGTGGATTGCCACCAAGGCCTTTGTCAAGGGTAATTTATACTGGAAAGTCACAGTATGGGTACAGTGTGGGTCAAATTACAATCAGCCCTACAGGATTACAACTGCTTAGCTAATACTGGTCCAAGAGGGAGAGAAGTCACATAGCAAGGGTACATGGAAAGAATAAAGGCATTTTGGGGAAGGGATGCATCCAGATCCTCTGGTCACCCAACTGGATGACTGCACTGGATATTCTGTTCACTTACCTGGATGACTGATGTCTGTCTGGTTTACAGGACCAGGTGATACCAATCTGAGTAGCATCTTAACTTATTGTGCATCCCTGAGGAAGGCATGTAGCCTGGTAATTTCATCTTTGTCTTGAGGTCTGACTTCAACAAATGGCCTCCAGCCACAGTCTTGGTGTGTTCTCCTCCTTTGTACTGACTGTATTGAAACGCACCCTGTCTGACTGCCTATTAATTTCTAACTTAGCTGCCTGTAAAAATCGCATTTATTTAAAATAGCCATTTGTAAGGAATGGAGCTGATTTTGCTGCTCAAAGCATAGCTTAAATCACAACAGATAAGAAATTACAATTATGCTATGTACCAAAGTGCAGTATAAATTTGCTTTTCAGTCACAAGTCCCAGAACATACCTAGCAGTTGGAAAAATAATATCCCTGAATGCAACACCAGTCATTCTGTAAATACAGGAGCTTAAAGAATTTGCGATCTGAAAAAGTGAAAGGTAAACTTAGAAACTCAATTAAATGGCTCAGTGAAAACTTTATCAGCCTTTTATACTGCTAAATATTCAATGCTTAATACTGAGGCATCCCTAGGATGTTTCACAGAACAGTACAGAATGTAGCTGAATTGCCCTGCAGGACTGACAAGACGTTTGATAGCTATAACTACTGCCTGTTGCAAGAGAAAACGTAGCCTGCGATACATGTAATGTAAAGAAAACCGCATGAAGAAAGCAAGGCTATCACTAGGCATCGGGCATTAAGAATAAAGAAAGACAGAGCTACACTCTGTGAAAGTTTTAACCATTTTTAATATTTAAAAACAGGCTTATTTTTTGATTGAAGCAAAATAAAATCTTTTTCTTATCCTTGCATTCAAGATAAAAGAAATCAGCATTCAAAATGTTAGTTCTATGAAACTTTCAATAATCTGAATTTCAATGGTCCATTTAAGTCTAACAGCATACTTACTCTTCCATTCTTCTTAACGATGTCGTCCGAAATCAGAATTAAGGTCAATAGTGCTGCAGAGAGCAATGTGTCATAGAATGAAGTCCCAAGAGAAGTTGCATAGGTATGTGTGGGAAGAGAAGTGATGTTCAGTTATTTGCTATCTTTCCAATTAGGGTTCTGGAGGCTGAGGCACTTAGTAAGCCCCTTCCAATCCGTCTCTCATACTTCAGTTGCTTGTAAGGATGCAAGAGAACTTTCTCATGGAACTAGGAGGACTCATGAAAGCATAATCACTCCCCTTCCTCGCAAAAAGAATTATGTGTGTGCATATATGGTATAAGAATCAGAGAGATGATGTAGTATATTTATTATATACACATATATACATATAAATATATACATAAACATACATATACATATATATATGGAGTAACAATTGGAGAAAATTTTTGAAAAATATTAGAAAGTGGACCAAGAGATGGAGGTGGGGTGTAGGAAGGGAGAGAAAGTGAATAAAAAAGTGTTGAGAATGAATGGGATCTTTATGTACTGCAAATGTACTAATAAAAATTAAAATTGAATAAAAATATTAACAATACAAAACACAAAAATGAGCAATTAGTTATATGTAAGTTTCTGCTATATAAATGTCTGAAGCATCACCAAAGTGTTAAAGACTCAAAATAGGCATATTATCTCAGTACCATAGGATGATGACTGCTGGAGAGTACGACTTGTGCCCAAGAAAGTTTTCATGCTCGACAAAATGCAAAGTTGTCAAATCCTCTGCTTTCATAGCCCAAGTGCTTATTGTAACAAGTGGACAAAAATCAGGCAGTGACATCTGTCTCTGTTATAGCTGCTGAAACTCCCAGGTGAATCTACTAACCTATTTGTATATCCACGAGAAAAGGAGCAAACAAAAGTTTTGAAATGTCTTCAAATAAAATATTCAGGTGTATTTGCCAATCCAATCAGTAAAGACAGTTTAATCAGTGTTTGATTTTTGCTTTCTAAAGCACATCTCCCTCTCCTTCTTCCGACACTGCTGACACATGCGTGTCCTTGATCTGCATAAGTTTGGCCTTGACTCTTCTGAATTACTCAGCAATATTTCAATTTCACCCCCTACCGCTAAGCCATGTTCTGAGCCCTCAAGTTTAGACATAACCTGTCGTTTTCCAGTGACAAATAGAGAATATTCTGTGTTGCTTCAGAGACCAAAACTGTACTGAAAATGAGGATTGGGTGCTCTTAGGGGACAGACTACTCAACATGGAAATCACCCTTCTAAGAGAAGAAGCTGACTGTCGAAGTACTGCTTCTGAAAGCATGAGCTCCTTGAAGCTGGAAGTATTAAAGGGGACCGGGGACTATCAGCTTTCTGGGTTGTAACATGGACTCCATATTTGGGGAGGAATTCACATGGACAATATCTGAATTTTCTCCAAGGTCTGTATCAGTCTACCTCAGTCATCTTTGTTGTCATGCATTTCTGGAGACGGAATAGCACTCATTTTTCACAACGTACAGCGGTGCCTCGGTTCGTGAATGCTTTTGTTCTTGCACCACTTGGTCCACAAACAGAAGCCTTTGGCAAAACTTTGTTTTTGTTTGAGAACCCCTCAGGAGATTAACCAACACTGGTGCCACCTTTTCCAGATGGTGGAACCAATTAAGTTCATGGACTGAGGTGACACTGCGGTTTGGAAATGGATTTCATGCTTACAAGTGTTCTCATGCTGAGAGCAGACTTCCTATCAGTTGTTCATACTAGAATTAGAATAATTTCTTTTCATAATCTTTAATTATGACATTCATTAAAACAACTTGCAACAGAGGATGCGAATGGAAAAGATCTCATTATATATATACTAATGAGGCTCCTCTGAGCAATATACCAAATAATTCTAGTGAAAACTCTAAGCAAAATGTATCACCTTAGAGAAGGTGTTTCTAGTAATCTGAATTTAATTTTATAATTACTTTTATCTTTCAAACTAAAAGTCATTTTGTATAGATTTATTTTTGCTTATACAGCCTCTGTACTGTAGCTGGTACTACTAAGTTATTACTAATAGTATTCAAAAACTGGGATCTGTGGTCCTCAGCAGCATATACTTCCTTCGTTTTCACCCCTTTATTCTCTTTGAAATAATAGGACTGTCACTTACAGTTGTTTATATATTTATTTATTTTGGCAACAAAGAAACTCACATGATAAATATCCATGAGGACCAAAACCTTTCGTTTACTCACTGATGAAGGATAAAAGAAAAGATGATGATTCAGCACAACTGTATCCGTGAAAGTTTCATTCTAAGTACTAGAAACCATTTTACTTGGTTATATGTGCTACACACTGCTTTCTTCCAACAACAAAAAAGGAACAATAATCAGAATTGTGGTTGGCTTAGTTTTAATGTTGTGTGTGCTCTACATATGTCTGTGGGGAAGACTACATAGCATGTATTATTAATTTTGAATCCTGCAAACGATGGGTTTACTATCTTTTGTCCTACGTGAGAATTTTCAAATGTTGTGCAAAATGGGGATTTTGAATAAGTACAAGGTAAATCTTTTTGGATAGTTATTGAAAAAATCTTTAAACCTTATCAGTGGCACATACATAAAGGGTTTCAATACTTAAATATGCTTATCACTTCACTTTTGCTGCAGTGCTGTAAGAAGATACAGATTACAGTTTTGTGGTTTTCCCTGTGGCTGAAATGTTTTATAATTTTAAAAGACTAAGTAAATATGGCTTATATGTAACATTTTCTAGAATGGAAAAACAGATTTAAAAAAATAACAGATGTGGCCCAACCTTGTGCAGGACCTCCCCGGCTGGTGTTGGCCTGTGCACCGTATGCACAAGAGTGGTTCGTGAGAGGAAATCAGCAAGATACCATGTGCAGCACAGAGATGGAAGTTGTTTCTGGAACTAGCTGCATATTCAGGTCACTATTTAATAATGCACTAGAAAACGGAATACATGTGCTTCATGAAGGCAGTTTGTCTTTCGGGAGCTTGGTGAACAGCTTGATGTCAAACTCACATCAGACTTCAGACTTTTAAGAAATGTTCGAGAAAAGGACTGCTTATTCTTTGCACCATTTCACCAGTGTCATCTAGAAGGCACAGCATGGCAAGAAGTGTTGATCAACCCAAAGAGGCTGGCACTCTGCAGTCGAAAAGATTACTTTGCCTGCACTGACCGTATGCAAGGGACAAGTGACATCAGGTTATCTCACACCTACCGTCAGGTGCGTGGGAGGAACGCAGCTAGAGGCACTGTGGGCTGAAGCACCAGGCGACTCCGAAGCCCAGAGGAAAGTTTGTAACGCTAACGTCTAATGTCGTGACCAGGAGGGTAAACAAGGACAGAGGACAGCTCATTTTAAGGGGGTCTTACATTCACCCACCCACCCCCAAGGCACTTAATAAGAATATACCTTATGCTTAACACTCTTAAAAACCATAAAGACAGGGAAAAGAAAGTACAAGAGTGGTTTCTGCTTTATAATTCAAGAAGTTGTTTAAACAGGGTGATAAAATAATTTATCACCCAGACTGGGACCCTGCTGGGGCAGCACATGTAAGCCAAGACTATTCCAAGCAAAGCAGGACTTGCGGTTGACTTATCAATGAGATGTAAGCAATTCACAATTAAAAATAATTTTAAATTTAAAGTGATAAAGAATTATATAAACTACAAAATGAAAGTAAAGGAGTACATTTTCATAAAAAAAGACATCAGGATTATGCCACCAAGTTAGAAACACTCAGGGAGAGTGAAACATTAAACAAGTCGATTTAACATCAACTGACACAAGCAAGAAAAATAAAAAGGAAACATCAGACTTATGCTTATAAAATACTTGGTAACATGGCCGAAATCTAAAACATCTGAAAACACCAAATGCTTCAAAAGATACAGAGGAAAAGGAGCTCACACTCTTTGCTGGTAGGAATGCAACACAGTGGATATCATATTAACTTCTTTGGATGACAATTTGGGTCTTTCTTGAAAAATTAGGCATATTCATACTATACAGTTCAGCAATTTCACTCCTGGGTGTTTACTCAAAGGAATTTAAAATATGTTCATACCATATCCCATGCAGAAGTGTTTATAGCAACTTTATTCATAGAAATTTGGAAGTAAAGTTTCTCAGTAGGAAAACTGATAAACTCAGATACAATCCATAAAATAGAATGTGAGTAAGCAATAAAATGAAATGAGCTACTAAATAATGAGAAGCCATTCATATTCCTAAGTGAAAAAAAGTCTACATGAAAGGGCTACATAATTCATGATTCTACCTACATGACTTTCTGGAAAAGGCAGGATTATGAGACCCTAAAAATATTAGCGGAACCAGGGCTCAGAAGGAGAGCGGGATGCACAGAGGGAGTTTGCAGCAGTAAAACTGTTCTGTATGATCATGTACATTGCATGTATGTCCTTATGAATTTGTCGATACTCATAAGATAGTGAAAACTCTAATGCCAACTACAAGTTTTACTTAATAATGATGTATCAATAATGACTTGTCAATGTAACAAACAACTGTTGTTCATGTGTTAAATATGGGGAAAGTGGGAGAAGAAATCACGGGAGATCTCTGTATTTTCCCCTCATTTTCTCTCTAAACCTAATATATATAAAATATATATTAATATATATTATGTATTATATATTATATATATAGTTTATAAACTCCGCATTATTATATTAACATAATAAGAACAAACCAATGAACTTGCCTAAACACCTAAAAAGACCCAAAATAACATTACCGCATAGATATCTACTTAAAAAAATGGCTGGGAAGAGGAAATACTTCTTAAATTTTGTCTTTAAATAAGAATATCTACCAAGCCATACTCGCAAATCTTCTTTTGGAATCCAAATGGACTTGCATTAATCTCAAGAATGTGTTCAGAATTCACGACAGCCAAATCACAGTAAGCATATTCATGCTGCATTGCCCCTCTCACCCTGTGGGATGGTTCATTAGAGTTTCTGAGAATATATGAAGGAGAAAAATTTAAAAAGACAAAGTTGGGTAAAGTCTAACTGAGGCATCAGAAAGGCAGAAATGACTGGTAAAACCAACAACATTCTAAAACACCTAGAACCTAGGAGAGGATCAAATTAGCTGGAGGCCTATGTAGTATTGTTGATGTCTTCTGGTTTACTGAAAGGAATAGTCAATGCTTAAATTTTTCTTTTTCTGACCAATTTTGCATGATTATATCTGTTAATGTGAACAACTAATTTGAAGACAACAATATGCAATGTAACAACCATTACTGAATCCCTACTACCTTGTTTAGTGAAACTCTGCATTGTTTCTAATTTTTTAAATTATTTTTTGTTCTCTTTACTTATTTGATCAATCTTGCATTTTTATTTGTAGTAATCTGAGCGACTTTGTTGAAGATAACAATATGCAATATAACAATCATTGTTAAATTCCAATCACCTTGCTTTGAAATTCTGTGTTGCTTTTATTGTTTTGTGATCTGTTTTGTCTTTGTTGTTCTTACTTTGTTTTCCTTTCTCTTTAAAAGAAAAAAAATTGTGATGATGGAAAGCTTTTATATTATTTTGTCCAATATGATAGTTACCAGCCACATGTATCTAGCTAGCTAACTATTGAGAATTTGAAATATGGCTATCATACCTTCCAAATGAATGCTTACATTCATGTAATTTTAATTAACTGAAATTGAAGTTAAAGTTACAGGAACCACATGTAGGTAATGACTGATAACTGGCAATGCAGCCCTTTAAAACAAAACCAGCTCATAAGGTAGGACATGCAAGTCTACAGGCATAGAAACAGGAGGAGTTAACCATGAGCAGAAGGTTTTACTCTACAAGGACTGAGATACTAGCAGTGAAGTATAACACCACACGTAGGAGGTGACAGGATTTGGTGGCACATGAAAAGTGGGACACTGTAAAATATGAAAGATAGGCAGGACGAAGTAACCTACCACGGAGGACAGACATGGTCATGACATATATGGCTTTGTCCTTGAAAAATATGGGCCTCAGAAAAAATATTGATTAAGGTAGAGTAAATGAGTTCAGAGTTGGGCATTTTGAGGTAACTGAAGTTAAAGAGCATCTAGACGAAAGCTTTTAGAATAAGTTAGAAAATTGGAGAACAAAATTTATGTAAAATGGCAAGATTTGACATAAATACATCAAAGGTACATAGAAAGAAATCAAAAATTAAAATCACAGATAGAGGAGGCTGTGCCTTTATGGCTGCATAACTAAGAAATTTAAATAATAACAAAGAAATACTCACAATAGAAAAATCAAACAATAGTGTTATTTGGAATTTTACAGTTTTGATTTAGTCTTGACCTAGTACCTATGCTCACTAGATGCTTTTTCCAGTAGGCTGTTGATTTAAAAAATACTCATAATATTTTCTCTGGATTTTGGTTTTATCTACAACACAATTAACTATGCCTTCTAATGCACATTAAATCAAATTCAAAGTATTTCAATCTCTTTTTACTATTTGTTTTTCTTCAACTCTCTGATAGCTTCTTTGGACTCAAGTTGGACTAAATCTTTCTCTTCCTCCGACCACTATTTCCCAAAGAAGAAACATGTCAAGTATAATGCTTTTCCACCCTATCCGAGGAGCCACTGTTGACTGCTTACATTTCTTTCTTAAGCCCCTTGTTAGTGTGAAAATTACTTTCCATAAAGTTATTTATTAGAATGGAAGATTTCAGCTGTTCCAAACTCTATTAGCAAAATTGAAAACTGTGCAAACTAAATTCCTCAGCATTGAAGAGTAAGGCCTCCAGATTCATGCCTTTCTGAGTTAGATTCCTTTTCTACTTACTCTTAGTGGGAGGACACCTTTGTGTCTTTATTTTCTCACCTGCAAACCAGGTTGTTAACCTACTTTAACTCATATGTTGCTTATGACCATTAAAATGGAACATGTTTAAAGTGCTTAGTACAGTCTTGGTGCACTATGAATGTTTAACAACTTTTTATTATACTTATTCAAAATATTTAATTTATTTGGGTTACATTTTATAAAAAGTAAAATGACATCACTGCTTTATCTACTTCTAAGAAAGGGGGAAGATCTTGGCATATTGTTATTGAGGCTACATGGGAAAAATTAAGTCTTCACCCAGATTATAGGGTAGTGTCTGTGGTATTCTGTATTTGAATTTCTTTGACTTTTGAGACCTTATTGGGTTTATTTATGCCAGTAATATAGCTGTGACATCCTGAATGAAAAACAGGCAGTAAGAAATCTGAAAGCAAACAGACAATGCTACTTTAATACAGTGAGTTCTAAACTGAGATAGACTTAAATTCAAGTATCTGCTCTATTACTTACCAGTGACCTAACCTTGGGCAAGTTATTTAACTTCTCCATTTTGTAGGTGTAAAATGATAGTAATGGTAGTTATGGCATGATAAAATTTCTGTGGTTGTTAGGTGGGAGGAAACACTCATGAACACTTAAGCATGATATCCAGCAACAATTAGTGCTCAATATTTATTACTTGCTGTCTGTTAGCAGCAGTACACTGCTTCTTATCATAGTGGCCTGAAAACAGGCCAGGATTGGTATGAGTTAAGGCATTCATGGAAATTTCAAAAACTTACAGATACTATAAAAAAGTGATTTCTACAAATGTAAAGCAGACTTTAAACATATGTGAATGGAAAACAGTTTCTGATGCTGAACAAACAAGTATTTTAAGAAATAGCAACACATGAAATCTGGAACTCTCAATGGTACTTTAATGTATGACATTTTTAAAAGCCTTTGCTGTTATATGTGTCCATGTGTGTGTGTGTGTGTTTGTGTGTGTGTGTGTGTGTGTGTGTGTGTGTGTATGAGGGAGAGGAGAAAGAATGAATGAAGGGGGGCATTGGTGTGGAGCTTCTGAGGTTTTTTTTTTTGATAATTTAAACTTCTTTCCTACAAGAATTTCAAGGCGACATATTTCAAAACAAGAAAATGCTTCTAAACTAAAAATGAGAAAGCCAAATAGTAAAGGCTAGACCTTAAATCATAAAATCATTATAATTAGAAGTGGAAATGCTTTTATATCATCATCATTAATAAGAAAAATCAGGCATCTAATCAATGTTGAAATCAGAACATTTTGATTAATTTCAGTGTGTGCCTCTGACATGTTTCCATACATGAGGTGAAGGAAGAGCACAGCACCATTATGATGCATTACCACGCTTTCGAGCAATTTGTTTCATGACATTGAATAAATGACTTACATTGACATAAAACAAGTTAGTACACTATTAAGTGCAATAAATCATCATATTTGGTAGTTGGTGCAGATGAGAAACATTAATGGAGCTTGAATTTGTTTCAGGTGTTTGGAACTCATTGCGTTCACTCACCACTACACATTAAAAAGATACAGAAATATCTTCCAAGCAGGAAAATGTGTTAACCCTCTGCTTTCCTTGCACAATATAATGAGTACTAAATAGGTGCTAAAGTAAGGGCATAGTTAAATTAATGCAGCTGGTTGACTTCCAGCATGAGGGTCCGGGATGGTATACATGTCATTTACAACACTGCATGCCATGTTAAATACCTTAAATTTCAGCCGGGATGAAGATCGAAGACCTCTAAGTTCAGACAAAGGACTTCGTTTGAAGAATGAAAGGGAACAACTATATTAACCGAGATTTCTCTTAGCAGTCCTCGGGCTTCTTTGGCAGTGAAGGAGACCAAGCAGAAGACCTTTTGAAAGGAAGGATGCTGGCTGTCTGAGGATCTGACCCCGTTAGCAGAAAAAGGCTTCCCTAGTCTTAACACAGTATTTTACAATAGTATGGTTTTGAAATTTTACTCGACCTTCCCTATCATTTCCACTGAGTGCTCTTTTCCTATCCAGGAAGAATCCACATTTCATTTGATTTTCAGGCCACTTTAGCTTCCTCTCACCTGTTACATTGTTTCTCTTGATGATGTGGTTTACCGTTTTGGAAGAGCAATGGTCCCTTATTTCGTAGGTTCCATCTACACGATTTACCTAGTGTTTTATTACGATTACATGTTTGTGGTAGGAGCACCTCAGGATGTTTTGTCCATCACAGTAATCATGTCAGGAAATGAAAGATATTGAAATACTTTATCATAGATAACATTAACCTTAGTCACTTAATCAAGCTCATATCTTTCAGGTTTTCCACTGTAAAGGGGAATTCATCTCAGAAATGCTGTGGAAGGAATGCCTGTACCTTCTGTCCAGGTGACCTCCGTGGTGCTGATGTCCACACTGTGACTGTCTCTGCGGACTGTCTCTGGAGTGTCTTCTTCATGGCCCTTAGTACAGCCAAATGGTGTCATTAAAGACCCCAGTCCTCCATGAGTCATCCTTTTCAAGATAAATTTTCCTAATTTTCCCCCAATGGTGAGAGGATTCTCCAAAATCATGGTAAATTATGAAAATAGGAGGATATGGAAGAAAAAGTTATGTATGGGGGTTAGTGAATGAAACCAGTCAGTAAGTAGAAACACTAGATCTCTAGGCAAGGTAGAATGTGTAAAAGAGGCAAGCTTCACAGAGATGCAGCATAACTGATATCTATATTTTCATAATTGCAGGAGTGAAAACCCTCACTAGTTTACCAAGTAAAATGTCAGAGAGTGCCAATCTGTAAACTGACATTAGTTTTTTCCAGTTGAAAGTCAGTTAATTTTGCTCAACATCTTTCTGTGGTTATTGGCACTATGTTCTTTAACAATGTCATATTGTGGCTGCATACATCATTGTGACAGATAAATGAAATGAGATAATTGTTTACTCTGAAAGTCATATACACCAGGCCAAAGTGTCAGTTGAGAGTTTTGGCAGTTATTTTTTTTTCCAACAAAAATATTTAGCAGAAAAAAGGAACTAAAAATATATTAGTGGGTGAAAGGAAAACCAAAAGTACTAATATTACTTTGAAAAACAAATTATAACACAAATAAAAATAGCATAAAATAGAACAAAATGTTATCACTTGTTATGTGCTGTACTTGAAGTTCAAAATTAATTTCTCCTTTGTGGTGTGTGTGTGTGTGTGATAAACAATTCTATATGACATAATTTTCACTTTTGGATTTAGATTTGGCATCCAAATGACAATGACATTCATTAGCCAGAAAGGACAATGAAAGTAGCAGACATACCTCTGTCCAGGGTTTTCAAAACTATAATTTAACCAACTGTCACTTTTCTTGTCACCCCGTCTAAAAAAGTGGTAGTAACTCATTTTGCAAATTTTCATTAGCATTAGCTCTACTGACTATATTCAAAGAGAGCTCCTCCAAATAGGGCCTTGGAGGCAGAAGACCAAGGTATTTTCAGATATGAAACAAAAACTTCTTTACCAAAAGCATATTTCCCGTTTTAGAAACCATAGACTACAAACCTCCTTTTTATTAGGTGAGAAAAGGTTCCTTTATAGGTGTCCTTTAGAATCACTTGTTTTCCTGAAAGATATGTATGTACTGAATTAAAAAACAACAAATCAAAGTGATATTTATTTGATGCTAATGTGGTACTGTGGTTTACATTTCAGCAAGTGCTACCTCTTAAATACCTATCTTTTAGGCATTACATGAGTTTATCTTTACATAAACACCATGCTTTATTAATTCTTCATTGTATAACTGTGTAAACTGAAGATTAACGAGGCAAAATAATTCATTCAAATTTATAACTGAGGAAGTTGCTGAGCCAAAGTTTCCAACTGACTCTTTGCCACCAAATATTATGCTCCTCAGTGCTATACTGCAATGAAAACGATCGATCTGGGTAATGTATTGCCTGACAAAAAGTAGTGATCTTTCTCATTACACTATGTAATTCAACTCTGTAAAAATTACTTTTCCCATTGATCAAGCAAAGGAAAAATATTTAACTTCTTCAATGATATCTAGCTTATTCTTTCCATGGGTGGAACATATATTTTGGTTTTTTTATCTTATATTCCTTCAGATTAATATTAATCTTTACTTTTAATTATCTTCTATATTTTTGAGAGTTAAATGAGCAGATTTTTCAGTTGTAATTTTCAAGACTGTAAAACCTCTGTCCTGATAAATGCTTTCACAAAATATGGCATGCCCTTACCCATTCACCTGTTGATGGACACAGTGCAACTCAGCCACAAGAAAGATAGATCGGAGTCATTTGTAGGGAAATGCATAGATCAGACAAAAAATGTTAAACAGACTTAGATATTAATCAGACATGAAATTTAAAATATTACATGGCTTATCTAATAGGAGAGACCTAAAATAAAATAATTAACAGAACAAAATAAAGGGGAGCTATCAAGAAATAGGGAGGTCACCCTGGAGTTGGGAAGGGCTTCTGGGGAAGGAGGAAACAAAGATGTGTAGGGAAGGTTCATTAACAGTAGTCAAAACACAATTCGTGTGACTGCAATGCCTATTGAGAAATTCCTGCCCAGAATTAAATTTACTTTATCTAAAAGTGTGTATATGGTCCACATACTCTACGTCATCTGGGGAGCACATGTGAAGCGAGGAAAATGTCCTACATGCTTTTTGTCTCTCTTTACTTTTCCTTTCCAAGTGTCTTTCTTTTCGAAAAACAAAATTTCTCTCCTGATGTATTTACCCTTTTGTTATGTGTTGTGTACCATTATAGATTATCTAAACTAAGATTTATTAATGTTCTTGAGTTACTTTATATTGCAAGAATTCATATCATCACCTATAAATCCAAGAAAGTCATGACCTGATTTTGAAAGATGGAAGTATGTTTACCAGGGATGAGCGGAAAAATTCTAAAATCATATATTACCCAGATATTCCTCAGCAAGGTTTAAAGAGCCCACAATGTAACTATATTGGTTTCCTATTGCTGCGGTAACAACTTTCAGTGGATATACTGGCGTTAAAAGCCTCAAATTTAGGCTCTTACAGTTCTGGACATCGAAGTCTAGAATGGAATCAGTGTCACAGGCTAGCAGCGAGACGCCCACAGGGCTGCGTTCACTGGCGACTGTAGGCAGAGCTGGGACCCTTGCCTTCCCAGCATCTGGTACCTGCCCGATTCTTCAGGTCAAGGAGCTGCCTCCCTCGCTCCAAATTTGCTCCCCGTACCTTTGTTGCGTCGTGTTTTTCATTCATCAAATATCCTTGCCTGCCTTTGTAAAGGCCCAGTTTTAATCCAGGGTTATTTCAGAAAAACTTTGCTTTTTAAGATCCTTAACCACATTGCAAATGTCCTTTGCCGTGACATTTTCTAGGAAATGGGATGCAAACATCCGTGTAAAGCCATTATTCTGTGTACCACTTTAGCAGCCATCACTGTGGTCCTTTAAAGCAATCTATGTGAAAAATAAAACCCGGGTTTATCCACAAAGGGTTGTCATAATGGATCCTTTTGTGTAAGATCTTCATCCAGATGTTTGTACTAATTCAAAGTATATTAAACCATCCTGACTTTTAAATTTATGTAAGCAGACTTATCTGTGTTTGTTTATACTATAATTGCAATTACTCTCTGCCAGTATCTACTTTCCTTTGTAAATCCAACTTTGTAGTTTCTTGCAGGGCGTGAAGAAGTGAAATCTACTTCAACACAACTGTTATGCGGCTTTCTTTGTGATTGTTTTGATCACAAGAAAGCAAAATATGAAATACGAGAATTTACAAATTTGAAGATAGGCTTCCAGGGTCCTCGTGCATTTTTACTGTTCGCTGAAAGCTTTCATAAGCTACTCGCTTCAAACTCTTAACTCATAACCTGAGCCACCTGCTGGGTGAGGGGACGCTACTTGGGGCAATGAGTTGTTCCTGTTCTATTGCCACCCTTAAAATAACCACACTCTGGAAACTGGTTACAGATTCTTGATTTATACCAGGTAATACCAATTGAACTGACAACCTCATCAAAGACTTCTGAACAACAATAACTGCTAATTGCAAGAACTATTAGTTTGGGGGTGGTTTAATACACAGTGAATACTGACTGATCCATTATATGATAACAATGTATCCCTTAGATTGCAAGGTGATTACTGTTATATCCACGAATTAGAATCTTATGAACAATTCTAAGAATGTTCTATATAATTTATTTGTGATGATACCTATGTGAGTTTGTATTTTTGAATGAATTTGCTTAATAAGCATAAGAATATTTAGTTTGAAGGTTAATTTTAAGTTACTTTAATGAGATGTTTTAGAAATTACAACAAAATATTGTGTAGCTCTTTGAAAATTATGAAATATCAATGGATAAAATTATGAGTTTCTCGATTTTTAATTATAGTTATTTTCAGATAAATTGTTTTAACAAAACCTCTGGAAAATAGTGAAGGTTTTAGGGATTAATATTTCTTTCTTATGAGCTTTTATACTTAAAGAAAAGAAAACAATATTAAGCATCTTCAAAGTTCTGCCAGGTGTGGTGTTTCTTCCTTGTAATTCCATTTACTTAGGAGCCTGAAGCAGGAGGACACCTAGCTTGTGGCCAGCTTGTGTAATTTAGCAATACTGTGACCCAAAAAATAAAAGGACCAGAGATGTAGCACTCAGTGGTAGAACCATCTGGGTTTAATCCCCTATATTTTATTTTATTATTATTTTTTTAATCCCCTATATTTTAAATAAATAAATAAAGGTCTTCTATTTCCTTTTTTCAATTAAAATAATTTTCTGAACCAAACTTTCCTTAAATGCACAATTTTAAATAAGATATTTTCCTGCTGTTTATTGAAAAATTTTTAGTACATATTCATATGCATGCATATTTTTGTGCATATATATTTGTAAATACATATACAGTGATCCCTCACCTATTGCGGGAGTTAATTTCCAGAAACCCCTGCAATAGGTGAAAATCTGCAAAGTAGTGGTGTTATATTTATTTTATTATTTATATATATTTTATGGCTTTATAAACCCTTCCCACACTCTTATATACTTTTCTCACTCTCTTACTGACCTTTCTCACACTCTTATAAACACTTCATATGCTCTTAAATACTTTCTACACTCAAACCTATGTAACTTCAACAACATATAAGATTCTACATGGGTACTCCATGTGAAGTGGACAAGGAGAGATGCTGAATGTATGAGTACAGTGTGGGAGAGCAAACAGACTGCTGTTATGGTCACTGAGCCAATCAGTGCCTAGGATACAGAACACAGTTCTGTGGTTGGTCGTCTTTGATTCCACTAGCCAATAGTGTTCCATGTACAATCTCATGTTGATGAACTTGGGCAAGCGGTAGTGGTGTGCTGCATTTCCACTGTGTACAGTATGGTATTCATCTGCTGATGAATTACATACTGTATTTTATTTTGACTTAATATTCTTTTAATATGTTTGCATTATAATTTTTTATATTTTATATTGTTTTAAATTTTTAGGCAAAAATAATTAAAATCATAAATATTATATAACACCTATATACCACAAAATCCCATGATATAGTGAAAACTCTGCAATATGAAATTACATATATTTTGCTTAAAAACCTGTGATCCAGTGAAGCCTCAATAAGTAAGTTGTGATATAGCAAGGAAGGACTGAACATATAAATGTAATATTGCATAAATCTAAAATTTCACAAATTCCCAGTATAACACACATAATTCTGTTTTTTATAAATTAAAGAGCCTAAAGCTGAAGAGCTTCCTTCTATAGAAAAATTAAAATGTAGTTCATTTTTCTTGTGGAGACGACTTGTTTATTGAAAACAATTTCCTTTATTTGAAACTATTTTTACCCTTACATTAAAATGTCATAAAATATTGAATAAGTTTCTACACATTACCAATATTCTAATAGTCTAAGTGTAAGTATTAAAAATGTAGTTAGAGTTTTGAGCATTATTTATGCAAATAAACATCTTACTTTATAATGACTCTAGAAAGTGCAAAGTTATAAAAATTTCTATGCTATGGAACTAGTCATTTAACTTCAAATTTAGTTAAGCTATAATTGTGTTCAAATGCATAGTAACATAAAAAATATAATTAAAGGGAAAGCAAGTTAATTCTTCATTGATTTGTCTTTCTTCTTTTATGCTCTTGTTTTAGAAGCTATATGGAATTATTTATGAGAAGAATTTCAATAATATTCCCAATTCTTACATGTTTAAATTTCTAAATTCTACATTATAATTCTAAAAACTATGTATTTACTATGTACAAGAACTTTTTAAAAATTTATTTTTTATTTTTTATTTTAAAGACCAAATAATGGAGACATATAAGCCAGAATAATACAAAAATAATGAAGGAAATACAGAATTATAGTGAAGATAGTAGGGAATTAACACTGGATGATGTATTACACAACGGTACCTTCACATTTGTTGCTCCGTTATACAAATGATGGCACGTTCAATTAATCAAACTATTTTCTCCACTCTCATCTCTGTTGTCCTCCCACCCAATCAGTTGCCTTGCCTCTGATAATAACTGTATTTTTTGGTTTATTTACTCTCTCCGGCTCTCACATTGGGAAGACACATGGTTGCTTCGAACTATGCTGTAACAAATATTGGTGCACACAAATTGCTATGGCAGGAGGTGGGAAAGCACACATCCTCAAAGATGGTAGATAGGCAGGGAACCAGGTACACCATGGTCAGCACCCCACTGACAAGCCCTCAAGGACCTCAGGGGTCCCACTGAGTCAGCAGGGTCACCCCTGTGGACAGTCAGGCTCTGCCCTGATGCAGTGTGCCCAGAGGTCCATTTGAGTCCCCAGACTTGCCCCTGTGCACCACCGGGCTCACCCCAGCAAGGCACTACCGGGGCCTGGTCCAGGTCCTCAGGGTTTTCATGTAGCTTAGAAAGAGTCCCTCTTCCCCCTCAGGCTGCTGAGCTCCCTGTCAAGGCCCCAGAGGTACCCTCAGGTTGTTATTTTTGTTTTTTGTTAATTTGTCGCTATGGGTTTATCCAAGTTTCATATATGCAAGCAGTGTGAAGCCCCTCTTGGTGCTCATATTAGTAGTTTAGAGTAAGTCCTCAAGCCCGTAGACTCATCCCGTTGCTGTCAGGAACACATGTTGGACACGCCAGATGCCAAGACTCAAGGCGCTCACAGAGGGAGTTCGGGTGGTAGCTGAAGCCCAGTAACTCAGCTTGTGCTTCCTGCTTGGTGTTGGAGTGAGAAGGGCGTGGGGTGGTGTGATCCACCTCCCTCTGCAGCTCTCTCTTTTTTTTTTTTATTTAAAAAAAATAAAAGTACAAAAACATATTGACAGACACCAATTAGCATAAAAAATAGTACAATCACAACTAATCTATAGACAAGGTGATATGGTCTCAACAGTGGTTATTGCTTTATCCATTGATATCTTCAAAGTGTAAATATATAAATCCATATACAGACATGCAAATTTAGTCAGACAATTAATCCTCTCTCTTACTGTTGTACTCCAGTTCCTGTTTGTTCTTTAGCTGGATCCCTGGGAATTGCCATGGCCCTGGGGTTGCAGCCACTGCTCTCTGCTGCTCTCTGCTGGTAGTTGCTCACACAACTTTGGGGCAGGCATAGTGCTGGGTGTGGTAGGCTGTGTACTGGTTGCTTTGACTTTACCTTGCCTCAGGGTGCTGATTAGAAAGGTTGCTGCAGAGTAGGCATTCCGCTTTAGTGGCTGTTGTAACTTTTCATTGTCACTCTGGGTTCCACAACACCCCCCAACTGCCCCTGCCTCTTTTCTAGGCTGCGCTTTCTCTGCTCTGGTTTTGGCCCAGCTCTCAGAACTCTGCTCTCCCCTGGCCAAGTCAGGAGGCTCCCAAGAGCATGGGCTTCAGAAGCTGAAGCTGAGAGTGCAGGGATGAGAGAGCAGGCTGAGGGAGTATATGGAGTGGTGACTCCCTCTTTCTCCTCCTCTTCCTGTAACTGCACCATGGCAAGCTGTCCAAGCTTTTGCTGTGGGAGAGATCTTGTTTGCTCTTTCTGAGGGCTTCAATTCTCATTTCAATTCCTTCCTGGGACCAGCAGACACTCTTCTCTCCTTCTTGTCTTTCTTGTGTTGCTATATTTCAGTGTCTGGCTGGTGATCCTCTGGGAGGACCTTTCTCTGCTTCTTACCTGGTTGCCATCTTCCCGGAAGTTGCACAAGAAATTTTAAGGACTAATCCCAGTTTCATACATTTAGGGAAATACATACTATCACAAAGTGCCTTGTAATACTTAGAAATAGTTGCATTAAACAATTTTCACACTTGCTGGAAAAAGAGTGGTTTCATATATGTATCCTTTCACAATTATTTTTATAAATACTAGTGGTAAACTACAGCATTTTAAATATTATTGACCTTATATTTCAATCAGAACATCTTAGTGCTTCATTTTCTTATTAATGCATTTAAGCAACTACATTTCAACCGGATTGTCTTGGTTACTTTTCTCTCGTTGCTGAGACAAAATACCCAACACCCAAAATGAAGGAAGGAAAGGTTTATTTAGCTTACAGTTTGCAGAGGTTTCAGTCCTTACTTGGCTGGTTCTGAGGCAGAGTGGCACATGGTAGAGGGCAAATTGTTCAGGGCAACAGAGCACAGTAAAAACAACCATCAAAAGGGAGCAATGGCTGCAAGCAGCCTCCTTTTCTCCCCTACATTGTAAACAGCCTCCCCCCACCCAGGGGACATGTAGCTCTCACACAGTGTCCATGCCCTCCTCTTCCACAGGCTCAGGATGTATACAAAGTAAGCACCCTGTCTTCCTGCTGAATCACTCAGTTAAACCTCCAGATTCCCCAAGTTGACACAATGCATGAACCATAACACAGATGAGAATACATCTAAGTATAATTCATATCAATGACTTGTACATTCGGCAACTTTTTCTTCAATTGTTTTTGGTAAATACCCAAAATTGTTGCATAGAATAAAAAATGTTAAATGGAAATTCATTTTTGTTGCTTTAATTAATTAATAAAAATAAAAATATATAGTACTCTAAATATTCATGTTAAGTGTACCCCAAATGCCTAGAAATACATTATATGTATAAACTATAAGCATACAAACCAAAATGACTGCAGTTGTGGAACAAAAATTGAGGGAAAGAAAAGTCTCACATCAGGAACCTGGAAGATGTCACATGTTTTGACTGACTCACTAGCCTCAATGTATCTTTATAAATCTAATGTTACATCCTTTAGTCTCATTAAACTGGTTAGTTATTTGATGTTGAAGAAGGACTAAGTACTGTACATATGTCAGTAGAAAAACAGATAGTATTAACAAAACAATTTAAAAGCCTTCTATGATATATAATTATCCACTAACAAAAGTAGAATTGTGTAATTTATCATAATTGTCATTAGATAGAAATAAAATAAAACAAAACAAAGAAACAAAAATGTCAAGCATGGCATTTATTTTCTAATGGAAAACCTAAGATGATTTATTAATTATTTTTAAACTCAATCATACTCTATCTTAAGTAGGAACCCTAATAGGTATAATAATTTCAAATAACTACAGTTGAACTCGTTGCTTTAAAATGACAACAGCACCGTCATCACAGTTAAAACATTTAATCTTATTTTCTGCATTAGATTATCAACTTTAGCTAATAGACATTTCATCTATAAGATTTAGTTGATGATAGCTCTAAAATATTGCTGACAAATTTTTTCACTCTCTATGCTTGATGGCTTAAAAATACTAAAAAGAAACCCTTTAAATATTTACAAAGCAGTAAAGTAAGACACTTATTTGCAAGGTTAAATGTCATTCAGCTGCAGAAGTAAATAAAATATTTAGGATTAAAACCTAATTCACTGTGGTTTCAAAGCTTTGATTATTTACATTTGCCCATCATCACTGATAAATCCTGAGAAAGATCACAATACCCCACCCCAAGTATATTTAACATCAATTTCAAGTAGGTTATTCAGAGAAACTGAAACTGTAGCCCTCTATAGTTACAGAAATAGTACTACCCTGGCCTTTGTTCTGTTCTTCTATGAGTTTTTGGATTTCTGTTTTCATTGGTGTATGCTAATTATACAGAAAGAGTAGGTTTAATTTTGTCATATTTGCACATGACCAGCATGCTTTTATGGTTCCATCCCTAGTTACTCTCCTTAGTTCTCCTCCTCCCTCCTGAGTCCCTCTGTCTTCTCTAATAGTGTCCCTTGTACTGTTACGTCATCACTTTTTCTAGATCCCATATCTGACAAGGAACATGCAATATTTGTCTGGCTGAATTATTTCATTTATGATGATGGCCTCCAGTTCGACTCATTTTCCCGCAAGTGATATGATATTATTCTTTTCATGAGACAGTATTATTCCACTGTGTATCTATGCCTCATTTTCTTTATTTTTCATTAGTTTATTGGCACATTGTTATGGTTGATACATTGTGTCAACTTGGGGAGTCTGGAGGTTTGGCTGAGTAACTCAGCAGTTGTAGATCTTGGGGCGAAAAAGACATGCCCTTATCCTTCTGGGATGTTGTTTATTGTGTTAATTTGGGAAGTTTAAAAGGTTAACTATGTGATTCAGCAGGAAGACAGGGTGCTTACTTTGTATACATCCTGAGCCTGTGGAAGAGGAGGGCATGGACACTGTGTGAGAGCTACACGCCCCTTGGGTGGGGGCAGGCTGTTTACAAGGTAGGGGAGAAAAGGAGGCTGCTTGCAGCCATTCCTCCCTTTTGCTTGTGGTTTTTGCTGTGCTCTGCTGCTGTGAACAGTTTGCCCCCTGCCATGTGCCATTCTGCCTCAGAACCAGCCAAGTAAGGACTGAAACCTCCACAAACTGTAAGCTAAATAAACCTTTTCCTCCTTCATTTTGGGTGTTGGATATTTTGTCTCAGCAACAAGAAAAAAGTAACCAAGTCATACATAAATGAATTACATAGCTTAGACACTGTAAATTGTACATGATAAACTTAAGTAGCAAGTACAGCTATAGTTTGCTGACTTTAGTTCTTTTAGATATAAATCCAGGAGTGCTAAAAGTGGATCAAATGGTAACAATATTTTTAGGTTTTGAGAAACCGCTATACTGATGTCCAGAGAGGTTGTACTAGTTTACACTCCCACTACCATTGTAGAAATGTCTTCCCCCTCACCATTATTATGACATTTCATATATGTATGTGTGTGTGTGAGTGTGTGTGTGTATATATATATATATATATATATATATATATATATATGGTATAGGGGATTGAACCTAGAACCTCCGTACAGAGCTACATCCCTAGCATTTTCTAATTTTTTTATTTACAGGCAGATTTTCACTAAAGCATAAAGTTGGCCTGGCTGGGCTTCAATTTACGATCCTCCTCCCTCAACCTTCCAGAATACTGGAATTGTATACATGTGCTGCCATACCTGCCTGGTTTTTGTGTTCTTGATGACAGCTAGTCTGATGAGGTGAGATGAAATCTTAGAGTAGCTTTTATTCACATTTGGCTAGTGACTAAACATTTTGAATATTTTTGTACATAATGATTAACCATTTGTATTTTCTCTCTTGAGAAATGTTTGCTCAGTTCAGTTATCCATATACTGATTGGGGTGTTTTCTTGGTGTTGAAATATTTGAACTCATTATATATTCTGGTCCTCCATTGGATGACTAGTTGGGAAAAACTTTCCCCCATTCTGTAGGCTGTCACTTCATATTGTTGTTTCCTTGCTTTGTAGAAGTGTTTTAATTTGAAACAATCCCATTTGTTGTTTCTTACTCTTTTCTGAAATTTTGTGGCCCTATTCAGGAAATCATTCCCTGTGCCTGTATCTTGAATTTTTTTCAACTGTTTTCTTCTAGCAGTTTCAAAGTTTCAGGTATACTTAGACCCATTTGGGTTGTTTTTTCCACAGCTGAGACAGAAGAGTCTAGTTTTAATCTTCAACATGTGCATATCCAGTTTTCCTAGTACCATTTGTTAAATTTTTCCCTTTTTTGTATTTTAAAGAGAATACAAAAATTTAAAAGTTAAAAATGATGCAGAATTTCAAAACAAGATGATAGGCAATTAACAATGGTTATATTACATATTGTTATCTTTGAAATAGTTATTCAGATTACCAGGTATAAATCTGCAAAATTGATCAAAGAATGAAGCATTATAGAGACAGAAGCCTACCTGCACCTACATCTGAGCAGCACGGAGTTTCATGGCCTGCACCTGGGCTCTGCAACGCAGACCTTCCTCCAGCAATGGAAGCAGACCTACGCTGATATCTGAGCAGGGCGGCATTTCACAGCTTGTACCTGGGCTCTGTGGTGCAGACCTTCCACCAATGACTGAGGCTGACCTGCGATGCCACTGAGCAGTGGAATTCTCCTCTAGTAAGGCCTACGCCTGAGATCTCCTCCACATCTTAAAGGTAAGAAGGAGCTCGGACTGGGAGGGCCTGTACCTGTTGGTGCTTGAGACCTGCAGTGTGGAATCAGCCTCAGACTCTGGGGTCCTCAGGGTTGGGAGGAGAGCCCTGCTCCCCCCTGACTAACTACCTGAGGAACCTGAAGCAGCAGCCTCTTCCTACCCACCATCGGCTTCAAGGCTGAGGCCCACACACTTCCCATCCACACAATGGACACCCTGGTACCTAAGCCCAGCCCTCCTCCACCAATGCAGGTGTGGTCTGAGCTGTGCACCCCAGCAACTGCCTGAGCTCTCTGGGCCCAGTGGTCCATGGTCTGCTACCACCTTGGGTTTAGTTTGATATCCAGGTAAACTAGGGTCCCTAGAGTCCTTTGGGAGCTTCCTGAGTAGTTAGTAGCTCAGCACTAGTCACTTGACATTCAAAATGACAAGACATAGGAGCAAAATGCAGTCTCAGAACACAGCTCCCCACAGAACAAGTACAGAAGACAATGACAATAGGAGAACTAGGAAACCACATACCTAAAATTTCTGAAATGATCACATCTGAAGTAAAGAAACAACTCCATTAGGCCATAGAAGAACTTAAATCTGAAATAATCTCTCAGGCAAAAAATGAAATGAAAATAATAATGGAAGAAATGCTTTGCACATACAGAGAAGAAACAGATAAAAGACTAGAAGATCAAAGGCAACAAATGGAAACGTTACATGAGCAATTTAGGAATGAATTAGAACACATTAAACAGACTAAAAGAGATTTCCAGGAAATGAAAACTGCCACTGAAAGGTTGCAAAACCGCTTGAATGAAGCTGAATATAGAATTTTAGATCTTGAAGATAGCACGACAGCTGATGATTGTGAAAGGAAGGATCTCTTAAAGTCATCAAGGAACCAGGAAAAATCAATCCAACAGCTTCAAGGTGAAGCAAAAAGAAATAATGTCCAAGTAATAGGAATCAGTGAAACAGCAGGAGGGAACACAAATGACATAAAAAGAATATTTGCAGAAATAATAACAGAAAATTTCCCAAGCATGTAAAAGACACTGATGTGCAGGTAAAGGAAGCATATAGAACTCCAATGAGCTACAACCCAAATAAAACCGCACCCAGACATATAATAGTCAAGATCCCAGATATGCAGTAAAAGAACACAACATTAAAAGCTGCTAGAGAAAAGAAACAGACCACCTGTAAAGAAAAGCCCATCAGAATCACAGCAAACTTTTCAACAGAAACCATGAAATCAAGAAAAGCTTGGAGTGAGGTATTACAGATTCTGAAATGAAACAGCTTCCAACCCAGATTGATGTATCCTGCAAAACCATCCTTCAAATTCAGTGGAGAGATAAAGTATTTCCATGACAAAGAACAACTGAAGAACTTCATGAGTGCCAAACCCACATTACAAAAAGTACTGAAAGATATTCTAGACAGAGAAAAAAGTGACCACAATCTTAAGAACAATAATAGAAAGGAACCCTTAAGCAGAACAAGCAATTTAACAGCAAAAGTAGGAAAGCAACAGCAAGTAAACAGCATGACAAGAATAAGCCAACATATAACAGTTATAACCATCAATGTAAATGGCCTCAATTCACCAATCAAAAGAAACAGACTGACAGAGTGGATTAAGAAACAAAATCCCACAATATGATGTACAAAGGAAACACACTTTACTCAAATGGAAATCCATAGACTGAAAGTCAAAGGTTGGAAAACAATCCTCCATGCAACACGTTCCCAGAAGAAAGCAGGGGTAGCAATTATGTTTGCAGACAATGTAAACTTCAAACCAAAAACAATCAAAAGAGACAAAGAAGGCCACTATATACTAGTTAGAGGAAAGCTGCAAGAAGAGATAACAATCCTATACATGTATGCACCAAATACTGGAGCACCAAACAATATAAGGCAAATCTTAATGGACATAAAAAACCAAATAAATAATAACACTATTCTAATAGGGGACCTAAACAACCCCTTGACACAAAGAGAAGGTCAACTGGACTAAAACTCAGCAAAGATATAACAGACCTGTATCAAGTGTGTGAGCAAATGGACTTAGTAGATGTTTACAGAGTGTTCCACCCCACAATACCAGAATACACATTTTTCTCAGCTGCACATGGGACTTTCTCTAAAAATAGACCACATTCTAGCCCATAGAGCATACTTACCTAAATGAAAAAGGATTGAAATTATCCATGTATATTATCTAACCACAGTGCAATGAGATTGGAAACTAATGACAAAGGGAATTCCAAAAACTCCATAAACACTTGGAAATTAGACAACAATCTCCTGAATAACTAATGGATCACAGAAGAAATTAACAAGGAATTTAAAAAACACCTGCAAACAAACAAAAAATACAAACAACAACTTATAAGAATCTGTGGGATGCAGTGAAAGCAGTCCTCAGAAGGAAATTTATAGTGATGAGCTCACACACAAAGAAGACAGAAAGAGAGCAAATAAATAGCCTAATGCTGTACCTCAAACTTTTTGAGAAGAACAAGTCAAGCCCAAAGCCCAAAGAAGGGCGGAGATTATGAAACTTAGGGCAGAAATTAATGCAATTAAGATGAAGACCACTCTACAAAAAATAAGGGAATCAAAGAGTTGATTCTTTGAACGAATAAATAAAATTGATAAACCCCTAGCCAACCTTATCAAAAAAAGAAAGAACTCAAATTCATGTAATAAGGAATGAAAAGGATGAAACAACTACAGATCCTACAGAAATTTAAAAGACCATTGATACCTACTTTGAGAATCTTTACTCCCATAGGATAGAAAACTCAGAAGAAATGGACAGATTCCTAGAGATGTATGAATTACCAAAGTTGAACCAGGAAGATATAAATATCCTGAACAATCCAATATCAATTAATGAGATTGAAAATGTCATTAAAAACTTACCAACAAAGAAAAGCCTAGGCCCTGATGGATTCACAGCAAAATTTTATAAAATATTCAACGAAGATTTAATGCCAACACTCCTCAAACTCTTCAATGAAATTGAAAACGAAGCAATTCTCCCTAACTCATTTCTGGAGGCAAGTATTGTTTTGGTACCAAAACCAGAGGAGGACCCAATGAGGAAAGATAACTATAGGCCAATCTCCTTAATGAACATAGATGCAAAGATACTCAATGAAATACTAACAAATAGAATGCAGCAAATCATAAGGAAAATAATACACCACGGCCAGGTTGGATTTATTCGAGGAATGCAGGAATGGTTCAATATTTGCAAATCAATTAATGTAATACATCATATCAATACAACCAAAGACAAAAACCACATGATCATCTCAATAGATACAGAAAAAGCTTTTGATAAAGTCCAACATGCATTCATGTTAAAAACCCTAAAAAAAAATAGGAATAGATGGCCTCTACCTCAATCTGATCAAAGCTATCTATCACAAACCAACAGCAACATCATACTAAATGGACAAAAACTGAAAGCTTTCATTTTGAAGTCAGAAAAAGACAGGAATTTTCACTGTCACCACTACTATTCAACATAGTTATGGAAGCATTAGCCAGAGCAATTAGACAAGAGAGAGAAATAAAAAGAATAAGGATAGGAAAGGAAGAAGTAAAACTATCACTATTTGCAGATGACATGATACTTTACATGGAAGACCCCAAAAACTCCACAAGAAGACTCCTTCAATTAATTGACAAATTCAGCAGAGTAGCTGGATATAAAGTCAACACCCAAGAATCAATAGCATTCCTATATGCAAACAACAAATAGACTGAGAGAGAAATTAAGGAAACCATACCATTTATAATAGCATCCAAGAAATTGAAATATTAGGAATCAATCTAACAAAAGAGGTAAAAGATCTATTCAATGAAAACTACAATACTCTGAAAAAAAGAGATCGAAGAGGATTTCAATAAATGGAAAAACATTCCCTGCTCGTGGTTAGGAAGAACCAACATTGTGAAAACGGCCATACTACAAAATTGTTGTACAGATTCAATGCAATTCCCATTAAACTACCACCTGCATAACTCACAGATCTAGAGAAAACATTTCTCAAATTCATCTGGAACCAAAAGAGACCCAGAATAGCAAAAGCAATCCTGGACAACAAGAACAAGTCGGGGGAATCACAATCCCTGACCTGAAATTATACTACAAAGCTACTGAAATTAAATCAACTTGGTACTGGCTCAAAAACAGACCTGAGGATCAATGGAACAGACTGGAAGATGCAGGCACAACCTCAAACACATTCAGCCACCTAATATTCGACAAAGGAGCCAAACAAGCTCACTGGAATAAAGACACCTCTTTAATAAATAATGCTGGAGAAATTGTCTTGCCTCTTGCCGAAGACTGAAAATAGACCAAAGTCTATCACCATGCACCAAACTCAAGTCAAAATGGATCACAGCTCTCAATATTAAAACAGAAACACTAAAGCTATTTGAAGAGAAAGTAGATAAAAATCTTGAAGGCATAGGAGTAGGAGGACAGTTCATGAAGAAAAATCAAACTGCAAGAGAAACACTTCAAAGAATCAATAACTGGGACCTCATCTTACTGAAAAGTTTTTGCACATCTAAAGAAATCACCAGCAGGGTAAAAAGAAGACCCACAGATTGAGAAAAAAATCCTAACTGGCTGTCCCTTGGACAAAAGTCTTCTATCCAGAACATACAAAGAATTAAAAAATATGAACTCCTCCAAATTCAAAGACCCAATCCAGAAATGGGCATCAGAGACGAATACACACTTCTCAGATAAAGAAATGCAAATAGCAAATAAATATATGAGAAAATGTTCTACATCTTTAGTCATTTGAGAAATGCAAATAAAAACAACACTGAGATTTCATCTCACCTCTGTAAGATTGGACAGCATCAAGAAATCATCCAATAACAAATGCTGGTGAGGCTGTGGAGAAATAGGAACTCTTCTGCACTGCTGGTGAGAATGCAGACTGCTGAAACCACTGTGGAGATTGGTTTGCAGTTTACTCAGCAAACTAGATCTAGAGATCCCATTTAATCCAGCTATTCCCCTTGTGGGTACTTTCCCAGGAGTTCTGAAAACATCATATCACCATGATATATGTGTACCCATGTTTATAGCAGCACAATTTGTAGTAGCTAAATCGTGGAAGCAACCCTAATGTCTATCCACAGAGGACTGAATAAAAAAAAACTGTGGCATTTTTACATAATGGAATATTATTCAGCTATAAATAATGACAAACTTGGGGCTGGAGGTATAGCTCAGTGGTGTAAGTGCTTGCCCGCTAAGCACTAAGACCCTGAGTTCGATCCCCGGTACCGGAAAAAAAAAATAATAATAATGACAAACTTTAGGCTTTTATAGGCAAATGGTCACAATTAGAGACAATACTTATAAGTGAAATAAATCAGATGTGCATGTGCAAACAGCATATTGTATCATTAGTGTAAGAACCTGAAGGTGGGAATATAAATTAGGAGATATGAAAGGAAACTGCTCAAAAGTAAAGAGCAATTGAGATGAAGTCAAGGGGAAAGGAAGAAAGGGATAGCTATGTAAGTATGTATATATATGCATGATGGCAAACATGGTTGCACTATTGGCTCATATTGCTTTATTGTAAGAAACAATCAATGATTAGTTGTTTAATCAATTTTGTATGTCTATTTGCGTTATCCTGAACATACACTTTGAAGTAATACAAGAACCAGTGTTAATCCACTGTCACTTTATCTGTAATTCAGTTTTTGTACTGTTCTTGTGCTGCTTTGTGTCTGCTTGCTAATGTTTTCATTCTTCTACTTTTAAAATAAAAACAATGAAGAATTAACTGTTCCTTTCAATAAACCAATAGAAATTACTAGTAGAATTATCTAGCATATTTGTCAAGAATCAGATTGCTTTAGTTACGAGAGTTTGCTTTTGTACTCTGTATTCTATTCTACTGATCTATGCGTCTTTTTATGTCAGTTTTATGCATTTTTTGTTACTATGGATTTCTAGTATATTCAAAATTCAAATATTATGACATGACATTGGTATTTCTGCTCAGGATTGCTTCAGGTATTCTGAGTCATTTGTGTTTCTCTAGGTATTTGAGGGTTAGTTTCCTACTTCTTTGAAGAATATCACTGGTATTTTGATGAGGACTACAGTCAGTATCTAATGGGTTTAACTAATATGGTCATTTTAACAATATTATTTCTGGTGATGTATTAACCTGGGTAGGTTTTCCCTCTCATTCAATTTGCGGTCTTCATCAATTTCTTTCTTCAGAGTTCTATACTTTTCAGTATAAGAGTCTTTCACCTCCTTGCCTAGGTTTACTTCTAAGAATTTGATTTTTTTGTAGTTACTATCAGTGGAATTGTATTCCTGATTTCATTATCAGCAGGTGATTACTGGTATGTAGAAAAGCTATTGATTATTTAATGTTGTCTTTGTATCATTCCACCTAGCTGAACTTGCTTATTAGATCTTATATTCCTTTTGTGGATCCTTTAGGGTCTTTCACACATAGGATTAGATAGTTTGAAAATACAGATGTTTATACCTCTCTTCCTATTTCAGTCTCTTCTGTTTCTTTCTCTTGCCTAATTACTCTAGTTAAAATTTCAAGTAATGAGCAGAAGTAATGACAGTGGACACCATTGTCTCATTCCTGGTTTCAAAGAAAATGCTGTCAATATTTTCCCCATAGACTATGATGCTAGCTTCAGTTTATCATGGATATCCTTTAATATGCTGAGGTAAGATTCATGTATATTTAGTTTCTTTACAGCTTTTTAATGGATAGATATTAAACTCTATCAAAGGCTTTTTCTGCATCTGTTGAGATGATCATATGACTTTTATTTTTGATTCTAGTTATGTGGTATATTACATTTATTGATTTGTGTATATCGAAACATCTTTGCATTCTTGAAATGAAATCAATTGGACCACATTGTATAATCTTTTGAATATACTGTTGAATTTGATTTGCAAGTATTTTATTGAGAATTTTTGCACCTAGTTAATCAAAAGTATTGGTCTGTATGGTTTTTTTTCATTGTGTCCTTATCCATTTTTTATATTAGTTTGATATTGGTTTTGTAGAATTACTTGGAAGCATCCATCCCCTTGTTATCTGATGGAGTAGTTTGAAGAGCATTAACATTAGTTCTACAAATATCCCATAAAATTCCACAGTAAATCCTTTCAGTTCTAGGTTTTTCCTTGCTCTAGTATTGTAGGCAACTGAGTTAGATAGAAATATTATAGGCACTCAGATAGAGTTAGGCCCTCAAAGGGGCCAGTGCAGAAGATGAGCCACCCTGCAACTGTGGGAGAGACAGAAGCCCCCAGCTATGGGCCAGACCTCAAGACAAAAGATAAAATAAATGTACTTACATACCTCCTTAAGGATAAGCATCAAGGATTGATATTCTAAGTATATCTCTATCAGCTTGAGAAAGCCAGGAAGAGTCACTAACTCACCCTTTACAAGTCCCTATTCTGTATTCATGCCTGCTTGCTATGTGATTTGCTTTCCCATTTGACTCTGATTTAATCAATTTTACCTGAGCAATTATACTTGTAATCTTACTGGTTGATCATAGTTTTGTCCCACCTCGTGTGCACCGTGTGAGTTCCCATGTTTCCCACTTTGGGCCTGCCTTACATCGTAGATTTGCTCTATAAAAATCCCCAGAAAAGGGAGGCTCCTTGGCAACTCATTCTGGTCCCCTTCTGTCTCTCTCAGACGGAACATTTCTTTCCCCCAAGAAATATATACTGCTCTTAACCTCCATTGTTCCTAAAATTCATTCTTTGATTTTAGAGAACACAAACTTGTACAAGATGTCTAGCAGGTTGGGAGTTTCTTTCCACCATATCACTAGTATTCCACTGTGCATGTATACATTTTTCATCCATTTATCTCTTTGTTTATCTTTTTGAGACAGGGTCTCGCCATGCAGTTCAGGCTGGTCTTGAACTTACTTTGTAGCCCAAGCTGGCCTCAAACTCGCAATGATCCTCCTACCTCAGCCTCCCGAGTGCTGGGATTATAGGCTTGTGCTACCAGGCCTGGCACCTATACATTTATCTTTTGATGAGCCTGTAAATTGCTTTCAAAGTTTAGCTATTATGAGTGGTGCTATTATAAACATGGATATTTTAACAATCAGTTTTTTGAAATACTTGTCCATAATTTCATCCCCTTTGACATATACAAATTCAGTTTTTGGGAGATTGTAGATTTTGGGGAGCATTATATTGCCCTGTTTTCATTTGTTTCTCACAGTTTTATATCAGATTTTTGTGTCTGTTGGGTTGGATAAATCTTCCACTGTTATGTGAGGGCCTTTAATCAAGCTGCTTTCTTTTTACAATGTGCCCTGAACTATGGATATACTCTACTTTCAAAGAATTTCCTCAGTGTATTCAAAATGCCAGACCCAGTCTCCAATGCCCTGCTGTTCTGCCTTCCACCTGGTTGGTGACTCTCACATTGATCTCCAGAGCTTTCAGATGGCCTTTGTACCTCATCATGCAGTCAAGTGCTCACCGATTTGGTTCAACCTTTTGGAACAAGCTGTAAGCGCTGAGTGCTTTTAGCTTGCTGTACTTAACTAAAAACAAATTCAATCTATAGTAGTAAACAGCAGATGTAAACAGTTTTACTAGATGATTTTCCCCTGTCTGCCCAGGAAAGATCTTTCTCATAGGAAGTAGAGATTGGGGTTCTGACATTGGGGCAGAAAGATAACCACAGTGGAGACGAGCACTGGTGGTGTTCTGATGATGTGTTCGGATGACTGTTGTACAGGAAACTGTGGGTACAGTAGGACGAGTTTGCTTAGCTGGCTTCGCTTTCCTCAGTCTCCCATAGCTTGTTGCTACCGATCCTCCAGCAGCTTCAAGTCTCCATTTATTTCTTTTTCTTGGTACTGGGAATCGAACGCAGGAATTTGCACTTGCCAGGCAGGTGTTTGTGCAGCTAAGCTATTGCCCCAGCTCTATTTCTTTCTATTGTCACAATACTCTTTAAATTTTAACTCTCTTGTTCTATTTTGAGACTCATTCTAACCATGTTTGTAATTCCCATACTTAGGCACACGATAAATTTTAATTGTTACTTTTTTCTGTTTATATATTATCAAGTTAGAGACATAGACTGAAATGATCCCGGGTGAAAAGAAAAAACACCCCAAAACAAAACACTTCCCTACCCTTCCCGCTGAGCTGTGGCTAAAGTAGCTCTTATTGCACGTTGAAGAGACAAACAGTGATGGGAGGTTGTCCTTGCCTCTGAGGAACTTACCCCTTGGTTGTGGAAACAGAGCACAAACATAAAGAAAAATTATTATAAGAGAACATTTCAGAATTCTTTTCATGGAAGTGAAAGGAGGTCATGTCTTTACTGGAACAGATAATACAAGAAGACAATAATAAAAGATGCTGCACTTTGCACTGAATTACATGATTGCCTCCAGACGTGTGCTAGAATATAGGTGAGTGGACAAAACATTACATATTAGAATAAAACAGTATGCTAGCCAATCATCCAACTTGTCAACTATAAACTTAGGCTTTCAGTTAACAACTTTTTACCTTTTGGCCATATTCGGCTGGTCCAGATGTTCTGTGTCCAAATGTAGGGGCCTCAAATACACTTCTCAGCTCATCAAGGGCAATAGAAATGCGTTCTATCCTGCGACGACCAGTTGAGGAATCTTCCTTTAGCACTTCAGGCTGGCTGCATTCTCTGGAATGGTCATTCTTGTCCTCAGGATTTCTGTTTTCAGGCTCTGAATTGAATATGTGTCCTTTAGTGCAGGGCAGACTTGGAGGGTGGGGAACCTCAGGTGCTGAGTGTACCTCTCCTTCAGGCTTGAGCAGTTTGTTTTCTAGAGGTGGAAGGAGCCTGCAGTGACTGCCCCCAGGACAACATTCACTTCTGGGGTGATCACTGGATTCCCATTTCTGCCTCAGAAGGTTGAGGGAACCTTTCTGTATAGGGAACAGGGATGGTTCCAAGGGGTCCTGTAAAACCAAGAGCACTTTTGTCAAAGATATGCTCAGGAGTCAGTCATTTTCAAAACACCCTGTACAGGAACATCAGCAGTGCAATTATGTATTATTATATAATTATAATTATGTGTAATTTTTAGCTCTGGATTCCACAATGTTATGGCAGTTAAACCTGAATTAGATTATAGAGAGACCTGGTTTACATAGAACTGGTTACCCGGCCATTTGAATATAAAGAGACACATAGTGGGAAATTGTGATTGTCTTTTTTTTCCTTCTATGTGAAATTAGCTTTGTTAATTCATCATTTAATGTATTACTAGAAAAGCACAATTTATGAAAAGGGTGGGGAAGCAAAGGGTATCATTTCCTGCCAATAAGAGTTTAATACTTCCATGGAAGTGTTTGTTTGTGCAAATGTCTTAGCTCAGAACTAATATTCTAATAGTTAAAAGTTACTAAGTATTGGTTAATCACCATATATATATATATATATATATATATATATATATATTAGACATATGATAGATGTAGACATGGATATAAATGCACCACTGTATTCCCAACATTATGACACACACGTTAGGTTCTACTGCTATTATCATTCTGCAAGTATGACATTGAGTATTAGAATAGTTTGCCAAGGATTCTTCATGATAAGTCCCACATCTGAAATATATCTGCACAACAAAAATATTTGCCCTCTTAACCCCTAGAATTTAATGTCCTATTTCAGGCTTTAAGTGTTAAATTCCCATTTTATCATGAAACTGATTGGGATCTCACCTTGTTTTTTAGTTGTGTAGTATGTAGTTTTAAAAAGTAAAATGTTTATGAGATACATGTGTGCACACAGGTTCATGGGCACCTGAACTTACATGAAGACTTACATGAAGATTTATCATGGATTTTTGTCATACATACATGTGCCTTCTCTTCCAATCAAGAAATTCTGCACTGAAAAGGTGGGGCTTTAAAAATAAATTTTATTCTTGAAGGATCATGCATTTTCCTGAAAGTCTCAACCCTGTTGGTATGGTATACAATATAATTTAGAGTAAGTTTCTGAAATATCTCAAAGGTCTCACCAGACCAATTGACAATTATGGACACTAAGCTCTTCATTTCCTGAAATAGATTTAAGTAAGATCTAGAATCTCATAATACAAATGAAAGATATCCAGAAAAAATTGAAAATCACTCTTACCAAGTGGGAAATATGTCTTAACTTGAAAGGAAATAAAACAAAAGTGAGCAGCATTGAAGTGACACAGGTATTGAAATCATATAGCAGGAGTTTTAAAGTTCATAAAATTACTTAAATGAAGAATTATAAACACGCTTGAAAAGAGTTTTGAATGGAAAGGATGAGCAAACAAAACCAGAAACAAAGTAACAGAAAAAAAAGGAAGATATAAGTAGAAGCAAATCAAAATTTTAAGATAAATACAGAAATAACTAAAACTTTTTAAAGTTACTAGATGGTCTTAGGGAAAAGAAAAAAGAAAAGAATCACAAATGACAAAGAAAACAAAAAGCTCAGTCTGACCAACACAGAGAAAAAGAGAGAAGAATTCACTACTCAGAAGAAATATGAATGACTCATAGATAAATGAGTAATGCAAATTAAAACAATGCTAAGGTTTCATCTTACTCTAGAAATACTGGCAATCAACAAGAAATCAAATAATAAGACATATATGGCAAGGCTGTGGTGAAAATGTAGTTTGTCTATGTTCTTGCTGGGAATGTAAACTGGTAAAACTACTGCAGAATTCAGTACAGAGTTTCCTCAAAAAATTAAAAATAAAAATTCCATTCAACCCAGCTATTCCCATACTAGGTATCTTCCTGTAAGAGTTTAAAATATATCATAGTGATGCATGCATACCAATTTTTAGCAACAAGTGGACTATTGGTAAAGAAACACCTTGTTCACTCTGATAAAAGCCTTTGTGAAAAATCAAGGCCCAAAATTATATTAAGTTGGAAGAAACTGAAAGTTTTTCACTAAAATCAGGAGCAGAATAAAGGTGTCCACTGTCACCACTCCCGTGTAGCCACCATTGCTAATTCCTATCAGTTTGTTTTGAGGTCATGTATCATTTTTGTTGTTTTGGTTTTGTCTTCATTGTTGTTTTGTTAGTTTTTTAATTTTTAAAATAAAAACAGAAAGCAGGAAAGAGAAAGAAATGAAAGGGATATGTATAGGAAAAAAACAGAAATCAAATTATCATAATTTGCAGATAGCATGATCCTTAACAGAAAAAAACAAAAAAAGTTACCAAAAGACTTCTAGAATTAATAACCAATTTCAACAAGGTAGCAGGATACCAAATCAACACACAGAAATCAATACTGTACCTACACAGAAATACCAAACTCCCTGAGAAAGATATTAGGAAAAAAGTATAACTTTTAGTAGCATCAAGAAAATGTAAGCACTCGAGAATTAGCCTAATCAAGCATGTGGAAGATTAGTACAATTAAAACTATTGACCTCTGTCAAAGGAGACAGACAAGAATATCAGAAAATGGAAAGATAAACCCTGTTCCCGGATAGGCAGAACAAACATTGTCAAAGTGGCACTACTTCCAAAACTGACATATGATTTAATATAAGCCCTATCAAAATACCAGTAGCATTCCTTACAAAACTGAAAAAGTTGTAAAATTTATATGAAGCCAGAAGAGACCCCAAATGGCAAAAATAATCCCAAACAACAAGGCAGAGCAGGAAGCAACCCTGTAGCTCAAGTTATATTACAAAGCCACAATATAAAAAAACAGCATTGTCATGGCACAGAAACTAACATGTGAATCAGTGGAACAGAACAGAGGAAACAATTCTAGGTTGTTGACAAGGGGCTAAAAACATGCTAGAGGAAATATAGCTGTTTTAATAAATGATGCTGGGAAAACTGGCTAACCACATGCAGAAGATTTAATCTAGAACCGTATCTGTCGTCACATACAAAACTCAAATGAAAATGGATCAAATATCTAAATATTAAAACAGAAACAAGCAGTTGAAAAATAAAATAAATAAAACTCTTGAAGTACTGGCTATGGACAAGGACTTTCTGCACATCCTCAATATATAACATCCTCAAGATATAACATCAAAAACCAACAAATAGGAGTATATCAAATTAAAAAGCTTTCTCACAGCAAAGAAAACAGCTAACAGAGTGAAGCGACAACCCAAATAATTGGAAAAATATTTTATCAGCTGCAACGTGGACAAAGAACTAATATCTTAACTATAAACAGAAAAATAAAAGTGAAAGACCCAGTAGAAAAAAGGGGCACTGAAATGAATAAAAACTGTTCAGAAAAAGTATGAATGACTCATAGATAAATGAGAAATGCAAATTAAAACAAGGCTAAGGTTTCACCATACTCTAGAAAAACTGGCAATCAACAAGAAATCAAATAACACATATTGGCAAGGCTGTGGTGCAAATGGACCATGTCTATGTTGTTGCTGGGGATGTGAACTGCTAAAACTACTATGGAAATCAGTATGAGTTTCTTCAAAAATTAAAAACAGAAATTCCATTCAACCCAACTATGACCATACTAGGTATCTAACTATAAGAGGTAAAGATATACTACAGCGATGCACGCATACCAGATTTTAGCCACACAGTGTGTAATAACTAAATCTTGGAAGCAGCCTGTACATCCATTCACAGACAAATGGAGAAAGCAAACCTGGCATTTATTCACAGTGGAATGCCACTTTGTTTTTAAAACGGTTGAGGTTGAGCCATTGATAGGCAAATGGTTGCACCTGGAGAACACAATGGTAAGGGAAATAAATTAGATGCACAGGTTTAAATGCCATGTGGTTTCCTGCATGTTAAAAACCCAAGTATAAATAAAGCAAAATAAAAAAACAGATAAGAAGAGAGAGAGAGACAGAGGCTGCCTATGGGAAGAGGGTCGAGAGAGGGAGTGAAGAAGAAAGGGCAGGAATGAAAGACTTAAGATGTGTCACGTATGTGTACCAAATACTCATGACAACATTAGTCATTGTGTGTCGGGCATAAAGTAATAAACGTATTTTCAAAAGACCTAACTTGCATGTCACTGGAGTTCCAGAAAGAAGAGGTGTGCTTGAGAAAGTATTCAAAAACGCATGGTTGAAATTCCCCCAAACTTGGTAAAAATATACAGCTATACATTCAAGAATCTGAGCTAACCCCCAAGACAAATAATACCAAATTTCAGGAAAAATAGTTTTTAAAAATTCTTGAAGTCAATAAGAAAGAACACTTTGCCCACAAAGGAAAAACAATTAGCCTGACAGATTTCTCCTCAAAAACCATGGAGCCCAGAGAGAAAGCAATGAGATATTTTTCAAGTGCTAATAGAAAGCAGGATAACCCAGGGGGCCCCTTCTGTCTCTCTCTCTCCGACAGAAGCTTTTCTTCCCTCAATAAATATATTCTACTCTCAACCTCCATTGTTCCTAAAATTCATTCTTTTAAAAAAAAGAGAAGAACTGTTATTCCCAAGTTCTGTGCACAGCAAAATTATCTTTTAAGAATAAAAGAAAAATAAAAACATTCTCAGACAATGGAAAAGTAAGATAAAATAAAATGTAAAATATCTATCTCCAAAGGTCCCATGGTGCATAATTCTAGGTATACAACATTCTTGTTATGATGCAATTATAAATTTGAAGAACAGATTAGTGATTGCTGAGAATCATGAACATAGACGGTGGTCAATTTGACTACAAAGGAGTAGGTCACGGGAGATCTGTGTAGTGTTTGACTATCTGTTAGAAAGCACATCATAAGATACGAGTGACGTATAAAATTAGAAGACTTTCCCAGCATGTTGAAAATTGCATGATAAGGTATGTGTGAATATAGGAAAATAGCTGCATATTTGAAAATAATGTTTCACATGGTATGTAGATGCTTTGTTAAAGACCTAAAATACAGTTCTAAAGGGTCATCTGATGACAGCCTGTGCCCAAGATGCAAAAGTTTCCAGTTGCTTGCAGGGTGCCCTTCTCCTCTCACACTGAAGTAAGCACAGACTCACAAGGGATTCTCTTCTGTTCATATACATGTAGAGTCTTCTTGCTGCTTACTATGGGAACTACTTATCATTTTTCCGGCCAGTTAAGGGAGAAAAATTCAAGAATAACTTGAGTTCTTGAACTTTTGTCTTGATCTCTTCAGTGAAATCATCTTTACTAAGATTCAATATGTGGCATGATTGAGCCTGAGGATTTACCAAGGCAGACTGAGATGGGATAAAACTAAAAATTTCCATGGTTGCTACAAGGTTACTTTACGGGTTGAAAAAAAATCAGGGGGCAATATAGTCACTATTTGTCTTTCATTGGAAGAGATATGTGGTGGTTTGCATTGTCACACATAAAATATTTTGATTGTAAGTGAACAAATTCTGTGTTTTCCTTTTTCTCTTAACAGGGAAGAGAACACACAAGATCTACTATATGCCTAGTGCATGAGGTTATCATGCTCCTGCATTTTCCCTCTTGGGAATTTTTGGTAATTTTGCAGATTTGTAGCCATAATACCCACTTCACTCTCGTTTAGCATTTAATTTGTCTATCATTCTTTTTGTGTGCTTTATTTCTTGAATGTGTGTGTTTTTAACCACAGGTGTTTTTGTTTGTTTGTCTTTTTGAGACAGGGTCTCACCATGCAGTGCAGGCTGCCCTTGAGCTCACTTTGTAGCCCAGGCTGGCCTTGAACTTGCAACTATCCTCCTGCTTCAGTCTCCAGGGTGCTGGGATTACAGGCGTGTGTCACCACACCCAGCTACCACAGATGTTTTGCAAATGATGTTCTTCCTGTCTCAAAATGCTTGCTTCTCCTGTTCTCCTGGTATATGTTAAATATGTTGTTCTCAGTTTAAAGCATGACTACTTGGTTTAGTAGGAAGTTATAGCTCACTATTTAATCTCTCTAATTGTATTCTCTTCCTTTTGTTTATTATCACAAGCACTTTCAGAGTTGTTTGTGTACCTATTTGATCAGTCCACTTACTAACTTGCAAAGTTCATGAGAGTTGGATACATGTTTTTCTTCAGCAGTTAATCTTGGACCATTAAAGCAGTGCCTAGTGCAAAGATGGGGCTCAATATGTATATAGAATTAGCAGCCCTAGGAGAAAAGAAGGAAGAGAAAAGAAATATATAGATACAAAAGATTATATACAAGAGAGCTAAGATAATTATACTACTAATTTCTATTAATTCATTGAAAAGAAAGGTATATGTTTTATTGTTCGATCAATCTTACATGCCTCCATCTTGTAATCTGAGCAACTACTTTAAATATAACAATATGCAATATATTAATGATTGTTAATTTCCTATTATCTTTTTATAGCACTTTAAAAATTTTTATTTTAAAGACAATAGTACAAAAAAAGAACAATAACAAAATACAAACAAAACAAACCAAGAACATTAAAAATGATACAGGGTTTCAAACCAAATGATAGGGATTAACAGTGGTTGTTATATATTGTTATCTTCAATGAAGTTGCTCAGATTACCTTGTGTTGAAATTCTGTATTTTATTTCTCTCTGAAATTAAAAAAAAAAATTAGCATCCTGATTCAAAAAGTTAGATTTTCTCTGTTAATCAACAGCGATACACACACACACACACACACACACACACACATATGTATATATACACACACACATATATGTATACCTACATATATATACATACACATATATAGTGTAGTATGTGATATATTTTTTTAATCGCATACTACACTCAATGTACAGAGCTTTAGTTCTCTTAAAGTTAACTTCGATTCAGTAGGTCTTCATGGCTATTCAAATATATTTTTAATAAGTAACTAAGGTGGTTTTAAGGAAGTTGGTATGAATTTCATACTTTGAAAAATACCAGAGAATATTGGCTGACATACTTCCAGAGAGAAATATCTGCCCAGACTTTGGATCCGCATGTGAGGTGACATTCACATGAGGACTGCAAAGACAGTATTTCATGCCGCTGCCGGGTGTGCTGCTTCCCTATGTGAGAGCATCTCAGGTCTGCAGAGGGGAATATTTAAGCCAGGCTGGGAGATCGTTCTCCAAGACTGAGTTGTCAGTGTATGAAAGAGTAGAATTTTACAAAGCTTTTCTTATGTCTTGTGATCTCTATCATTGTAAGAATGAACTCTGAACTGTATGGTTTTAATTTTGAGCTTGGGCCTAATCATAATAATAATGCTAGGTTTGGACCCATTTCAGGAAAGAAGAACAACACAACACACTGATTTTCTCTGCCTAAGTGCACCATTCCACTCAGAAAGAAATGGAATTTTCAGTAAATCTTAGAGAGAATCAAAAATATGAAATGCTTTCTCAGTCCACTGAAATTCTCTACAGTTAGATTTTAAACAAGTTTTGTAAATGTCCTCATACGGTTCATTTAATAAGACTTCTTTTAAGTAGTAATTCTCATTTCTGTATTTAAAGACATGCTTTGGTACCCTGTCTACTTAGTGTTTCAAGTTGAAAGGATAGTTGTTTATCAACTTTAAACACATTTCTAAGTCTAAGAAATAAAAAATAAATAAATATACAGAACGATCATGAGCAAAGTCTTAGACATTCTGATAAATGATAAGAGGAACAAAAGCCCTGACTGCCTTTAATATACATTTCTATAAAGGAAAATTTATCCAAAAATAATGGCTTAATTGAAAAAGAATGTTATTTATATGCAAATGTGTCTTGCAGATTTTAATAGTCATTAAAAAATACAAGAAAATCCTAAAGTTCAAAATGAGAGCAATGTTTTAATAAAGTGTGGTCTAGGGATACAATGAGATTATATAGCCTTTTGAAATGGTGTATATAAAGATGACACAGAAATATTGAAATAAATTGGTATAATGTTAGGCAAAGAAATGCATAGAAGGGAATACGTTTTATGTTTTCAAAATATATGCATGTATTCAAGAACTGAGAGAATTTAAAAAAGGGAGATAATTGTGTTGGTGTATTAGAATTATAAATAGTGCCTTCAGCACCACTGGCTTAAACTATGTATTTCTTTCCATGAAGGGAAAAGACCTTGAAAATAATTATGGGTTTTTCTGGTATATTTTTAAATTTTCCACCAATCACTGTAATATTTATGGCATCAAATTCCAATATTCTCACTTTTCACTAAGCGGAGAATGACCACTGAATGTAATTTAAACCCAAGAGTCAGTTTACTGTAGTCATCTCTGTTTTAAATTACAGCACTACCAGGTCCTGCTGAGAATTCACAGGCAATGTCTCCCTTTTGCCTCTGGTGATAATACAAATATTTATTTATCCTACTTCTGTGACATGATACCTGACCCTGACTGGAACTGACGCCATTCTCACTGCTCTAAGAGTGTGGTATTCTGTGTCAAGCAACCCAGTCAAAGGTTACACTGGAAAAGAATACAAAATTCAGCTTCAGGGACTGGAAAACCTCCCTCAACATATTTTGCATGGATGGATGGCTTTTTGCTGAAACTCACTGGAAGCCTCTCTCAGATGCAGGCAGGCAGAGTTCTTCAGGAGAATATTTACCTCTGTTATTACTCTGCAATAAGTTAAAGTTGACTTTGAGATTTGGAAAACCTAGTACTCTGCAGAGGGCCTAGACTGCAAGTCAGCGATGTTTTGTAGAATTTCAAGCATAAGTCAATTTCATTTTTTCATAAAAGAATAACAAATGCCTCTTTCATCCACAGGGTTTCTACAGGTTATTCTCTGCTCTTTCTTTTCCCAACACACATCATCCTCTCATCCATTATACTTCAGAGACCAGAGTACTTCTCTAGAGGCTCTTTAAATATGGCCAGAATTATATACTTAGGTATCTAATGTAGTAATTTTATACCAACTAGAATCAGCAAACTTTTTTTAAAATGAAGGCTCAGCCACTTTGCAAATAAAAATATCACATTATAATCAAAAGGTATTACAGGATAGAACTGTTTTCTAGTAGATTTCTTGGCTTTAGTAAATACAGCTATATGTCTGTAAAGGGAATATATTTTCCAATAAAATTCTAACCTCTTTCAAAAGAGTGGCTAATGACCTCAACAAGATGGTAGAACATAAGATTGTCAGTTGTATCAGCATCGGCAAGCTGAAATTTCAAACTATAAAACAAAAGGTTTCCAGGAATCTGCCAAATCTATTTTGTCACTAAGCCAGACTCTCCATCAAGAAAACAGTCTTGCAACTGTGGAAAGCAGTGGGATTAGGGAAAGAGGCATGGGGCAAACCAACACCTCCCAACGCTAAAAACATGAAGGAGTAGGTCTATCACATCAACATCAGTTCGATTTAGTTTTCTGTTTCGCCCGCATTTCCCGTTACAAAGCACTGGGCATTTTTGCTGTGGCTGAGCAGTACTCTCCCACAATACTCTTGTTTCTTCCAAGGCAAAAATTGTACTGGCAACAACTAAAAGTGTTTATTCAAAACAAAATTAGCTGATCTTTTCTGGAGGAGGAAATTTTTAATTAATTTCGGAAGACAGTTGCTGGATATCTACCTGATAAGACCACGCAAAAATTGTATTAAGAGTTTCAAAGACATGGCATTCTCAATATTAAGAAAACCTAAACCTTTACTCTTAGATATTGCCAATTTCATTAACGTTCTGCTTATTCTAAGTTCATCAAAGTAGATTTTCAATTAGTTTTCCTGCTGGACAAGTACATAGCAGTATATTACTTAATTTACCACTAAGAAGACACATGCATAATTCACACACATGAATAAAAAGATAAGAATAATGCATTTGTTTATTTTTCTTTCTTTTATCTCCTCATTCACATTTATTAAGTGAACCGACCAAAGCACCTTTCTAAGACAAGTTATTTAAAAAATTTTTGAAGTGGTACATTTGTAATAAGCTTATCTTACCGCCATGTCCTTTTCTGTCAAGTTTCTGTCCTGTGACTCAGCTACCACAGTCACATATCCATTAAAGGAAAACACAAATTTAACAGTTCTTTAACTCACTGATCTCATCTAACTAATGAATATCAAGCATGATGGACATACGTCGTGAGATAGCAGTTACAAGACACCAAATCTCTCATAGCAAGCTCTACGAGCTACATTATTTAGTAAGTCATGGAAGAGAGAACTGCACCCTCTGTCATAACCCCTGCTTGTGCTGAGTGCTCAGCTTACAAGTTCACCAGTTAAAGGCTGATTGAGCAGCCTTTGTTTCCAAATTCTATAGGCTAAAAGTGGATCCTCAGTAAAAGGACCTATGTTGCAGCATACGAGGAAACTTTTTCAGGATGTGGATAATTAGTATTTAACAAAAGGAGATATTTGTTAAAGGATTCATCGATTATCCCTAGCAGGCTGGGTGCCAGATAACACCTGCTATTTAGTGCAAAGTTGATGTTTTGTCACATGGCAAGCTTTTCCCACACTCACACACAGAGTATATCTGTAGTGAAACAACCATTCTAAACTTGTTCTGAGAAGGTTTCAAATACAAACCTCAAGGTCAGTGATACAAGGCACAACAAAATTTTAGAGTTTACTGTGGAGAGTTGACATAGCATTAGAAAATCTGTCCCAAATTAAAGGGTTTACAGTCTAGTCAGCTACACCGTTGCTTACAATTTTTTTTTTTTTTTTTTTGGTGGTGTATGAGGATTGAACCCAGGGCCTTTGTATGGAGCTACATCCCCATCCATTTCATACTTTTTATTTGGAGACAGGGTAGCACTATGTTTTCACCTTTACCATGTACAAACCTCACCTGGGAAGTTAACAGTGCTGATTCCTAAAACACCACATGGAGAGTTCCATATTTCATAGTGTTGGAACATTGCCTGGGACTCTACCTTTCCACAAAGCCCTATAGGAAATTCTGATGCTTAACGCCTATGAAATCCCAATTTTTAAAAAGAATTAACTTTCTACAGTGACAGAATTATCAACAATGTAGAGAAGATACAATAGTTTTCTTTAATGCAATAAATGCTTGTTAATTTCTTATTAGGTGAAAGGTAGTGTGCTAATGAACTGTGAAACATTTATAAAACAGCACATAAAAACAGAATATGGCAAGTGTTGGCAATGGTTTGTAGGAATTGGAATTGTGTGCATTGCTGGAGGGAATGTAAAATAGTGCAGCTTCTCTGGAAGATCTTATGGGGGCTCCTCAATAAATTAAACATAAACTACCAAATGATCCAGCAATCCTACTTCTAGGGATATACCTAAAAGAAATAAAATCAAGAACTCAGATATTGTATAGCATATTGACAATAGCAAAAGTGAGAAAAGATGCACATGTCCATTGATGTAGGCATGGATAAAAAATATATATACAAAATTCATACATACATATATATATACATATATATGTGTGTGTGTATGTGTGTGCTTTGTACATACTTGAGTATGTATGTATATGTATGTATATATGTATTTTGTGCAGATATGTTCTTAAAAAGGAAGACAATTGTATTACGATACACGTGAACTGTAAAGATATACTAAGAATCTAATTATGGGAGGATAAATATTGGGTGATTCTACTTATACAAAATACTGAGAAGAATCCTGAATAGTGGCTACCTGGGCCTAAAGGGAAAGAATGGGGAGCTTTTCCAGTGTGTGTGTAGTTTCAGCTTGAAATGATTAAATGTTTTAGAGATGGATTTCATGCTGACTGCACAGCAGTGTGAACACCACTGAAGTGCTTACATAAAAATAGTTAAGATGATAAATTTCGTTATGTTTATTTTACCAAAATAAAACCCTCAAAAACATATAACTTAAAAATTATACAAATAGTGATCAAAGAGTATAGAAACTATACTATTAAATGATTATTGTGATAAAGTAAAATAGGCCTAATAAAGAGAATTTTTGGATGTGAGAGTAAACAAAGAGATTCAATTCTTAATACTTCTTCCCTCCCTCCAAACACACATATATAAAAGGGAAATTGAAATTTAGTAGCCATTATTGTTATGGTTGGTGTCTGGATGTCACCCCCCAAAGCCTCGTGCAGTCATGGGGTGGGCTTCTGGAGTTTATGGTTGATTCATGGTCCAATATTGGGATTATGGGTGTGAGTGCTGCACCCGCCCTGTGGTGGGTAGTTTGCATACAATAAGGGAGGGAGAGAGGCTGCTTGCCTCCATTCCTCCCTTTTTGCTCTTGTTGCTTCTGCTGTTCCCTGCAGTCATGAGCTGTTGTCCGCCATTTCCCACCCTGCCTTGGAGCCAGTTGGGGAAGGACTGAAACCTCCACAAACCATGATCTTATAAACCTTTCCTCCCTTAATTTTGGGTGTTAGGTATTTTGTCCCAGCAACAAGAGAAAAATAACCAAGACAGTTATATAACATAAATATCAGCTAGTCTGAGACATAATAGTAAAGTCAGAAGTTGTTAAATTTCTGTATTTCAGAAGTTGAATAACTGTGCAAGATTTTTTCCCTTGAGTAACAAACCACAACAAAAAATAAACTCAAAATCATCTTATTTAATTAATAGATGTGATTTGGACTAAGAGGGAAAGTTAGGATGCTGTGATAAATTGGAATGTTGCTTAAAGTGTAGCAGTAAAAAATACAAAATTGATTCAACTCATTACAATTGTTGCCAAACGTTTTCTATTCAGCCACCATTTAGCCTTGAGCTTTAGTTTCCTTGAGGATCATGTGGGACCCATGATGCTGTCTCTCACCTGAAATTGTGTTGATCACTCACTGGAATGAACATCTGGAAAGTTTAAAATGTTTTAATACAATAATCACTTGAAGCAGTACAGAAATGGTATTAAATAGAATGATTTCTTCTCAGGAATATATCAGGTCCTTCACTAATAAAATTAATATGCATTTAACAATTTTTTAAAGATTGTAAATTAATTTTGAGTTTGTAAAATGAATATTACCACAAGAAGATAAATGGGTAAGGTGATAGATATACTAATTACCCTGATTTAATCATTACACAATGTATAAATATATCAAAATATCACATTGTGTCTTACAAATGAGTCCAATTATTATGCATCAATTGGTAGTATTTTAAATTCAGTTAGCTTAGAAGTTTTAGTCTGACAAATTATCTACTAGGGATAGATATAATGATTTTAAATAATGGCAAAGACAGGGGTTAAAGTGGAATAACATGGCTCATTATACTCCTAGAATTTTCCAGAAATACTGAGAGTCAGTTATCCAGAGTGGTAAATGTGCACTTGGAAATGCTAAGATTGAATCACTTGATCTTTCAGAACCTTGGTTTCTTTATACTTATGTAAATAAAGTGGTCTTTTGCAGGTTTGGATTTCAAAGCATATATCCCAGTCCATTTTCTGAGTGCCATAGAGACACCAGAAGTGTTCAAAGTCTGACTTCTCTGAGACTTCAAATTCTGCACTTTTGCTTGGTCAGGACCCTCAGCCTAAGAGGCAATCCTGCATACCCTGCTTTGAGCATTAACACAGGCAGAGAGAGCTGACAATCAAATATCCCTGGTGGAAGTTATAAAATGTCTAGAACGAGGCAAGAATTGATTTTCCTGACACCAAAGTACATCTTGTCTCTCTTGTGGGCCAAGATGCCCACAATCTTTTGGCCCAGAATGCACTGGCAGATGTGGTATCCTCTGCTCAGTTCTCAAATGTAGTAGAGGCTCACACTCGTTTCAGTAATACTTTGGAGAAAGTCAGTCCTAAGAATTTTTCTCAATAGGACAAAATCTTAGAACAGCTTTGTTTACAAACTGAGCCATTTCCCAAAGCAAAATTTAGCCTATGGACAGTGTATCGGGTCTGAATTTAGAAAACTTGATTCAGACATTTAGACTCGCTGCTTTTCCATTCCATCTGAGACAATCTCTACCTAAAAACGTACAGGCTTTTACTAAAACAAGTATTCAAAGTGAAAGTAGGGCTACTCACCTAGAATTTCAGATTTAAGAACAGCTGCCTTCACATTTTCAGAAGGTTTCTTTTCCCCTCTGAGAAAGTTTATCCCCAGTGAGCTCTACCTACCCCCACACTGTAATGAACGTCACAGCTTCTTTGAGTAAAGAGCAAAGGGACTTACTCTGTGAGAAGACAGTCCTCTAGGAAGATTTTCTAGTTTTTATTTGTTTTACATTAAAGAGACAAAAGAAAACAGCAAAATGATACAGAATTTCAAAACAAGATACAAAGAAATTGACAATGGTTATTAACTTACATATTGTTATCTTCAAAGTAGTTGCACAAATTACCAGGTGCAGCATGAAAACTTGATGAAACAGTGTAAACAGCAAGTGTTCCTCTCAATGAACTAATAGAAAGTAGTAGTACAATTAGCTTAGCTATCTTGTGAATATATACAGATCTCCCCCGCCCTTCTTCTTTTCCCTATCCCAGTTGCTCCTTCCTTTTGAGCAGTTTCTTTCCCTTTCACTATATCTACTGTACCTTTTGGTTCTTATCTACTTTTTGAGTTTCTTGCACCAGGGAGACAATACGATGTTTGCACATGTGGGTCTGATTTATTTCACTTATGAGTATAGTATCTAGTTGCATCCATTTACCTATAAATGCCGCGAGCAGAGACCATATCAATAACTTATAAATTCTGTTCTGTAGAGACAAGGGTGTCTTTTGACAGCATCTGTGAAACTTCTACAAGGGGACACTGTTGAAAATAGGTGCCACTCCCTGAGGAAATAGTCTTAAAAGGAGGAAGAAGTATTACCTCATTCATGAGCTCTTAATGTTTTGCTGGATAAACACAGAGGGCTTTTTCAAATATTTCTTATGAAGATTTCTTTCATCTTACTCAAGTTTGCTATATTAAAAAGGGAAATAAGGTTTTCTGTCTTATGTGGAGTATCCCGGTCTCACCCGACCTGGGTTTTATTCAGGCCTTTCTTCTAAGAGGGTCACAGGGCAATTTTCAGGGGCTCCTTATCTATAAAAGAAAGCCAAAATTATTGTCTTAAAAATGTGATGGTTTAAATCCCTTGCTAATGAGCATTCTTCTCTTTCAAGCCTTCAATTTAAATCCTACAAAACAACAAAATCTATTTTAAAAAAAATTTCTTCCCTTAAAACAAATGACACTGCTGAGGATGCTCAGATGGACTTCAACATTTAACACTGTCCCCTCTGACTCAGGAGCAGTGCTTTTTAAAACATCACTGTATATTTAAGGTGACCAAAAAGAATATAATTTGAAGAGTTTTTAGTATAACTGACTTAATATTTGGGTGTCATTGTACTTTTTAACATTTAGGAATCAGTTATGACAATCAGTTACAGAAGGTCCTGTCACAGTGACTTAAACAGAAAATCTTAAAATGGTAGGCTCATCTTTGGGTGAAGTGAAAGCTTACACATGATGGCTTATACCATGAGTCCTTCATCATCCTCACCTTCCATCCTCAAATTCGCAAGAAAAAGGCCACACCCATAAAATTGCACCTATATTCCAAGAAGAAAGAAAAAAGAAGGACTAAATGGTCTCTTTTGATGGTGCTGTTTCTGCTAGGTCTTTGCCTGAGAAACTCCTTTACCACAGAGCTAACCTTAGCTGCAAGTGAGTCTGGGAGAGCAACTATTTTTCCTTGGTCACCAAAGTACTGTGAATAAAATCATGTAGTTTTATTTCTCATACAAAGCAAAAAATAGTTGAGTAGAAGCAGTACCTGTCATCAAGCTTTAGCCTAAATGCATTTAGGATGCTATAATTCTGTGATATATATCCTATGATATATTTTTTTAAAAAAGTATTTCCCTGTCAGAAATGATCTAAAGAGAAGTATGAATCCAGAGGAAAACTGTGAAGGGGACACTGTTTTTCTTAGGAACTGCTTAGTTTCTATGTATGCTCTAATCCTGATACATATTCCGGGTTAGATGAGGAATTTGTAGATCCCTTTAAATAAAACTGACTTGTGAGATACACTTACATGGAAATATACTGAGTTCTAGGACAACTTGCCTGTGTTCATCAGAATCTGCTCATGGTTTTTGAATTAACTGGTTAATATGAGGAAGAATTAATACATGCTGTCAAGTGAACTATTATCTTTTTTTCCTTACAGAATTCTAGATATAGGTGTTTACCCAAAAAACCCTAGTTATCGAGAAGGGCCCTCCACAAGCAGAAAGAAACAACACATAGGGACTGGAAAATCTTAAAATAATTACCTTCTTAGGAAAAACTGTCTTTCACAGGTACTTCAGATACGTGCTTCTTTTTAGATAGCTCTGACAGGTCACTATTTTGTTTTTCTTATCCAATGTGATTTTGAAGCTTGGTATGACATTTATGGGATGTATGACTGAACTACACATCTATCATCATTGAACCTTAGGACCCATGTGCATAAAGATGAACCTAATAGGTAAGTCGCAGTCGTTTGGCTCACTTGGCATTACTGAGGAACAGTCAGACACAGGAAGTCCAGGTTTAGAGCCAACTGGTTTCAATTTTCTACTGAACACTAGTGTTTATGTAACTTCAGAGGTAGCCTTCACTATATTTAAGCATCAATTTCGCCTAGTGAATACTAGAAAGATAATAGTGTCTCTCAACACAACTCTGAGGTAGAAAATCATGTAAATGAAAGCATGTTTAGAAAGAACGTAGCATAATGCCTAGGTGAATATAAGTGGCCAGGGCATGTTAACATTTGTTTGCCGTGATTGACACCCAAAAGCTACTTAGACATACTAGTTATCTTCCTCTACAAACTACAAAAGATTATTGATTCTGAAACAGTTTTATTTTGTTTCTGCATATTGTAAACTATCTAGTATTTTAAATGCAGTTATTGAAAGTCTTTCCTTTCAGAAACTTTGATCTTTTTACATTATTTTCCAATTAACAATCTGATTTTCATTTGGTCTTCTAAACAGATATTCATGCTGCCTGTTGTGGTTGACACATTGTATCTACTTGAGGTGTCTAGAAGCTCAACTAAATAACTCCGCAGTTCTACATCCTGGTGTGAAAGGGACATGAAGGTGCTCTAGGATGCTGTTCATTGTGTCAATTTGAGAAGTTTAGAAGTTCAGCTAAGTGATTCAGTAGGGGCCTATTGTTCTTACTTTGCAAACATCCTCAGCTTGTGGAGAGGGAGGGCACAGAGATGGTGTGGGTGTGGGGGAATAACAGGCACACAATATCAGGGAGGAAAAGAGGCTTGTTTTCTCTCTTCTGTGCTCTTTCTGTCTTCTGCTACCTTGGACTGTGGTCCCTGTGCCATGCCGCCCTGACTTGTAGCCAGCTGACTAGGGACTGAAACTTCCAAAACTGAGCTAAATAAACCTTTCCTTCCTTAATTTTGGGTGTTGGGTATCTTTTCTCAGCAATGAGAGAAAAGTAACCAAGACATTAGTCTAGGGGTTTTCATACATAATTGTTTTAGCAATATTATTACTCAGATGATAGTACCTTACTTATTTTCGTAAATAATTCCAATGATTCAAATTCATTTTAACATAGTATCTTTAATCTTACATTTAATCAGTGAATTTTCATATAAAGAAGACTATAAACCATATAAATACCTATTAAATTTAATAACTTGTCCAACTAAATTTCTAAAGTCTTATCTAAAAATGTTAAAATTGTAGGTCAACTTTGATATGGTATTTGAGAAATATACAAGGTATGATATTAAGATTGTACCATTAAGGTAAATGGTAAACTGGCCTTATTTGGAACTGCAAACTATGCTGATTTGTAATTTTTAAAAGTTTTCCAAAGCAAATTGTCTTGCTTACTTTTCTCATTGGCACAAAATACCTGATGCCCAGCATTGAGGAAGGAAAGGTTTATACAGCTTACAGTTTGTGGAGGTTTCAGTCCATGCTCAGCGGGCTCCAAGTTAGAATGGCACATGGCAGAGGGCAACGGTTTATGACTACAGAAGACAGCAACAGCAGCAAGAGCAAAAAGGAGGCGCAGCAGAGAGCAAGTCTCTTTCCCTCTCTTACATTGTACACAAACTACTCACCCCAGGGTGGGTGTAGAACTCACCCCAACCCCAGCACTAGACCATGAATCACTCATAAACTCTAGAAGCCGCTCCATGACTTCATGAGGCTTTGGGGGGACATCTAGACACAAACCATAACATCAATTTTCTTTACTTATCCCTCATTGCTGAGACAAAATACCTGACATCCACATATAAAGGGGGAAGATTTATTTAACTCACACTTGTACAGGCCGTAGTTGGCTGGCTCCAACGCAAGGAGGCAGGGCAGAGGGAGATTGCAGGCAAAAAGCAGTTCATGGCAACCAGAAGACAGCAGAATCAAAAAGGGACCAGCAGAGCTGCTTCTCCCCCTTTTATTTTATTCAGGCTACTCAGGGCAGGCAGCATTCACTCCCTTAATCCTAGGCCCCTTGAGCCTAATGCTGCACCGTGAACCCATCCCAGCATCACACATTCCACATTCAGCTGTTTCTGGAAAAGCTCTATCTGTTGGCACATGAGATTTTAGGAGACCATCTAAGTAGAAGCTATAATAAAATGAAGAAAAATCAAATCCTCATTTTTTAATTTAAGAAAGACTTAGGCATTCTTTTATATTAAAATGACTACATGTAGTATCGGTGTATCTTTTATCCATCCTGAGAAGACGAAGATGAAAAAGATGATCATCTTAGAAATTATAGACCTGTCATCATTATAATTAGTTGAAAACTTACTGAAACATAAGAAAAGAATCACTTTTCAAGCATCTAGAAAATTATAGGGTACTGGATAAAGTTTAGTTGGCACTGTAAAAAAAATAAATCTTGTCAAATCAGTTCAATTTCTTTCTAGGATAGAGTGACAAAAATAGTAGACACAGAGAACTCGATAGACAAAATACATCCTGATGATCAGGATGCGGAAGTAGTTCCACGTGAGACAGAGAGAAAACAGTTCGGGCAACATTTTATCTTTCTGAAAGTTCCTAGTAACAACTTGCTGAACATGTCTGCAAATGATACTCACGTACAGCCAAGGGGATTGGCATAGATATAAAGAGGACAGCATTCAAGCCTAGGTCATGACAGAGCTAATTCTGATTTTTCAGTGAATAAATGCCATTAGAAACCAACACTTCACTGCTTCTTCTCAAAAAGTAAACATTCCTAACCAGCATGTTTTCTTTTGTCCTCATTCATACCTTTACTGTATTATCAAAGTAAAGTTAAGGTTTTGCAGCTGGGGAAGATGAGGGGGATGATGGTGTCCATGTAATGTTTCAGTTAGGGGTCTTATCCAAACTTGGAAGGTTTGGAGGCAAAAGACAGTGGAGCAGAGAATGATGTGAAATAAGATGAGCCTGCGTTAATGATTCACCACAGTCAGGGATCCATTTTTATTTGTGAAACCAAGTGTTTTTTCTCACTTAAGGAATTTGGTATATTTCTCTAATTTTCAAAGACTCGGGACATACAACAAAATGAAAACAACATGATGCTCACATCAGAGAGCGTCATATTTTTAAGAAACATTAGTAGTTCCTCAGCAGGAAGACAGGAATACATTAATGTATGAAAATAACAAACCATTTATTATAAGAAAATGATTAAAGTGAATTTGATAATAATTTTGCAGCAAATTCTTAGGAATTAACAGATATTTAAAATATTTGAAAGTATACTTCAATATTGAATACTGAATAATCAAAAACGGATCTGAATTCAGTACATTATGATCCTGGACAGTCTTATGTTTGTAAGACTAGAAGACAGATGAAGATAATAAAGTTTGAAAAGCATAATGCACCCCAGAACAGCCATAGGCAAGTGATTAGAAGTATTTTCATCTTATGTACCAAATTTAATTTGTAATCACTGCCTGGACTGACGTAAGGGGTTGTAGTAGCATAGCTCTAAAGAGAAATAGGATCCCCAAGTGAGCCGGAAGTGTACTGACAATTCAGATTGATAACAGTAGATGGTTTTCTGCACTTCAATGAGACTCTGTTTATATTAGAGCCTCACTATAGTTTCATACTTTTCTGTAAAATGGATCCATAGAAAATTATCATTTCTGAACTATCTGTTTTAATGATTCTCGGGCAGGCTTTGGAATATTCATTAAGTCTTGCAATAAAGACTTTAGGAGTTTTATGTACCTGATCTCAGTAAACCTGGCTGCTGATGTCTAGACTTAGTGCACTGAATATACCCCTTGAAGAATAGTGTCTTAACAACTCTTATTTGTACAGAATATGAAAGGCATTTAGTTTAAACAATTAGTTGATGACTGCACTTCTTACATAACACATTTATGTATGGGTCCTCTAGACTACCCTTGTACATTCTGACAAGAAACACATTTTTTTAACTATCTGACATAAATTATTTAAAATCCAAGTTGTATTGGAAAAAGTCATCTAATATTGAACTAGATGCTATGCAGTCTTTGACTTTCAGGATCTGATAGTTTAGAGAAGGATTCTGATGTATTAATCTCTGACTGTGATTCTTTGTTGAATGTGCTCTTGCAGAGGTGCTATGAAAGCATAACACTGGCTGCTGAATTAACTCTGACTTGAAAAATTATTTCTTACATTAATCCACAAATATCCCTGTAACTTTTCCCAGTGAGCTTATTCTAAGCTTTGGAGCCACATAGAGCAGGCATAATCCTCCTTCCACCTGAGAAATGTTGAAATATTTAAACAAAATTATGGATTTCCTGAATTTTCTCCTTCTAACCAAACTAACCATCCCTCATTATACCCAGTATGGGTAGGTTTTAATTCTTCCAATCATTATAGTTTTAACCTTTCCACTATCTATACTCAGAATTAACCACGCCTTTTCTTAGCACTTTATAAATAAATTAGTCTTCTTCCTTTAGTAATCTGAGAAATCATAAAGGACTGTTAATATTTCATTCATTTGCAATCTCCTATACACATTGGGTATAGCAAGGGATGGTTAGTTTGGTTAGAAGAAGAAAATTCAGGAAATCCACAATTTTTGGCCTAGTGGCCAACTCAATGCATTTTAACTGAGTATAAAAGAGGAATTTTTAAAACACACCGGGAGACAAATAAACAATATCAGAGTTTTTGGAAAGTGTATAGCCATGTCTTGGCTAGCATTGATTCTTGTGGAAACAATCTCAGGTGAAATCTCTAGTATTTCCTTTTTCCTTAATAAAATGAATTTTCTAAGGTTATTTTCTAGCCACCTGCAAAATTATATGTTCGCATACCAGTGTGGTACTCAAAACACTTAACAACAGGTATCAGATAGCCATGAACTTAGTATTGAATAATGTAATTCTTGCCTATTTAACTTGCCCCAGTGCAGTGTTTCTTTGACATGAACCTGTCTTAAGATCTTGACCTCATCCTGTAACACTATACTCGTAGTTGTAAGAGGAGTTACCACATAGAAGCCAGGAGAAAGTGAAAAAGCTCATCTTCTGCCTTGTCCACTGACACACAAATTGTACTCCATGAAACTGCCATGCAAATTATAGAGTACTGGTTTCAAATTTTAATGTGCCTAAGAATTATCCAGAACGCTTTTTGAGGGCTGAATATATAGCTCAGGGGCACAGCGCCTGCCTGGCAAGTGTGAGGTCCTGAGTTCCATTCCCAGTTCAAAAAAACAAAAAAACTGGCCAAATTCCATCACCAGAGATTTTGATACATTGTTCATTATACGCTGAACTCTTTCCAAAATCTATCAATGGAAGCCCTTGTTTAATGTGACTATACTCGCAAATAGGGGCTGTAAGGAGCTCATTAAAACATAAAAAAGTTCAGAAGTGTAAATAAGTTCAGGAGCCTAAGCTGAGTAACACTAATGAGATAAAAGAAAGAAAGCCACGTTCTGAAAAGGCCATGTGAGGATGGCAAGAAAAGTGCCCTGTGAGAAGATGGGGCGAGGGCACTTATCAGAAACCAAACCGTGTTTCCTCCTTGATATTGAACTTTCAGCCTCTAGAGCTCTGAGAAAATAATATTCTATTGCAGAAGCCACCCAGTACATGGTAGTTTGTGACGTTTACACACACTAAGGCTGTCAGTCTTGTCCGGGAAACCTGGTCTCCCCATCTTTCAAATGAGAACACAAACTCAGAGGGAATTAGTGATTTCCAGTTACAATGCAAGTAATGCATGACACAGGAACAGGACACAGTACTCTGAACTCGGAGCGAGGATCCATGAGAGAAGGTTGTTGAGGAACTATTTTAAATTGTGTAAGTATTAACTTTAAAGATGTCCATGAATGTTTAAAATCAAAAGCATGTATTTTTGATGGGTTGTTATTAGGGTTATATTTTGTATTTAAGTCTTTAAAAAATTGCATAAATATAAAATCTGTTGGAGATAAAAGCTTTCCCAAAGTAAAATAAATCTATTTTGTGCCCTATTTTTCCAGCATCATGAGATCTGAGCAAATCTTATTGCTTCAAATTTATTTGTATTGATATTTCCTGTTATCTGTTACATTAGATATTCAAAGTGAGAAATTTAAAAGTTTCTTTTCATTGTCCTGTATATTGAAAAAAGTTACATCTCAATTAAACACACATATACATGCCCACACATGCCCGCACGCATTTCAAATGAACCCAAGTGAAACTGCAGGTCTAGTAAAATGAAGGAGAAAGAAATCTTTTATTGATGCAGAAAAAGAATTTCGGAAACACTTTAACCACAGTTTATTGTATCTTTCATTTTTGTATTCTATTAGGGATTTTATATTTTTGCAGTGAATATATCTAACCGTAAAGTCATTTTTCTAATAATTTTCCATTGTACTGTGTAAAATGTTACATTTGGACAGTTAAACGGGGAAACATTTCCATATTTTAATGGGAGAAATATCATCTAGCATATATATGACACATTAATTTTCAGTCAGTACGTATTCCAGAGAATATTCAAGTGTATATCTAAGATTCTGGTAATACCATTTTTCTAAAAGGAGCAGGGAAGTTTGAATAACTTTTTTACCTACTTCTAAATGTAACCACATTACTTGTAAAAGATTTTTCATTTTAAAGAGAAAAAACAAAACAATGATACAGAATTTCAAAACAAGAAAATAGGAAATTAACAATGGTTATTATATTGTGTAGTGTTATCTTCAAGGTAGTTGCTCAGATTACAAGACATAGGCATGCAAAATTAGTCAAACGATATAAGCACAATTCATTTCTTTCAATAACTGATAGAAATTAGTAATATAATTAGCTATCTCGTGTATATCTTATATGTGTTTATAGGTGTATACACATATATATATGTGTGTATATATACATTTTTCCTCTCCCTTGTCTCCTTTACCCCATCCCAGTTCTTTCTTTTTGAGCAGTTTCTTTCCCTTTCACAATAGATTTTTATATTATTACCAAAATTCAAAGATATTGAGCCTAACATTATTGTAATGTGTGTAAACACAGGCCTCAAAGAAAACACGAAAGCTGTGTATTCAGAAAAAAAAAGCTCCTTAAATTGAATTCAAGATGGTCTTCTCAGCCATCTTAGTCTTATCTAATATGAAATGGGATCTTATTTTGCTAATATTCTTCTTCCTTATTATAGTTCATTCTCTAAAACAAATAAAGAAACAAACAATACCAGGATCTGATCCCAGGAATGCATGTTCAGCTTTCCTTTGTCATTTCCCTACGATTACTTGCTTGTATTTCCTATCCCCTGAAGACCCGTGTAGTGGATTAACAACTGGTGGTCAGTTTTGTAACCACCAGCTGAACTGAATAAGAGTGGTGCTGTGTGTGGGAGGCCTACTTGGGGATTGTTGCCAGCAGCAAGAGGCAGAACTGGAGAAGGAGAAGTAAGGCTGTTGGGAGCAGAGAAAAGCTCTTGTTGGTGGAAGCTCTAAGAAGCTGTTGGTTCTGTTGGAGGAGCTCATCATGCTGGCTGCCCAGATGAATTTGGCTGTTTTTATTCTTCGAGGAGTTTGGGACCTTGTTGGCACTGAGAATGGCTTTGGTTCACTTTGGGGGAGCTCTGGTCCTCACTTTGAGCATTGCTTCCTGACTCCGGAGGGGAAGATGGGGCACTGCCAGTTTCTTGGAGAAGCTTGCTGCATTGGCTTTCCTGATGGGAACTTGGCCATCTTGAACACTGGAGGAGCTCGGGACCTCGCTGTTGCTGAGGATGGCTGGGGTACCTTTTGGGGAGCTCTAGTTCTACTAAGCATTGCTTCCTGGCTCCAGTGCAGATCCTTCAGCCTGCTAGTAAAGATCCTTTATTCCGCTGGCACAGACTTCCTAGATTCCACCACTGACCTTTGGGCCTTTGCAGCAGATCTGTGAAACAGGACTGCATGGAGATATTGTTATGGGCACTGAGCTTCGGATTCGTGGGAGGCACTGTTATGAGCTCTAGGTCTTCAACTGGACTCATATAGGACATTATCCAGGGACTCAGTCCCTCAGCTGGATTCCTTGGTCTTAAATGTGTGGACAGATTTCCTGCACTCTTTTGTATATCGTTCTTTGGGTGACTACTATAAATAACCTCATAAAATATGTGTCCTGTATTATATTGTTCCCCTGGCAAAATAAGCCCCAAACCAACACAAACCATGTGTTAAATGTTGGGTCACCAGACTATTATACTATTGGGAGGCGGCAGAATGTATAGAGAGAGAGCCTGTTGTGGAAGTTAGGTCATTAGCCATGTGCCTCTGAAAGAGATATTGGGACCCCACTCTCGTATAGCTATTGTTATCTCTGCCTCCTGGTCACCATGAGGTGAATGGCACCCTCTGCCGAGTGGCCCCACCATTATTTACTGTGTCACTACAGCCTCCACACAATAACAGGCAACCATGACCTGAAACCCATGAAACTGTGAGCCCAACGAAGGCTCTGCTTGTTGTACCCTCAGTCACACAGGTGTTTTTTTCACAACTATAAAAAGTTGAAGAGTAAACCCTCTATGATTGGAATCCTTTCCTGCCACATCACTGAACTGCCTCTCAGCTCAAGACAACATCTCTACTATACTGTAATATGGGTACTTTGCAATGCGTACCCTAATGAAACTCATAGTGGTTAAATTTTTCTATGTCCTTTTTTTCCCTACAACTATGAGAACATTTTTGTGACACAAACTAGTTGCTTTTGTTTTGAATATCATTTTGAAGAATGATTTCTAATTTTCAAGTATTTGAGTCACTCACACTAATTACTAAGCAATTCAAAGTAGGTCTATGCTTAAAATGAATGCATTAGCAAATAGTCTTGGTGTAAAAAACAGGATGACCTCTACTGATTCCCCTATGAATCCTTTACATAAGAAGCGTTAATATGTGATTGGCATAATTTCATGAATAAATCAGAATTTGCCAATAGTTCTTAGCAATTTGTTTCTGTACTGATATTCAACTGTATATCCTAATGTTGATGCCTGCTGCTAAAGAGCTACACAGCAGGGTACTACTGTATGTTTCTTAAAATATTTTAGAAAATAACCATCAGATATTCTTCCATTCACTTTGTTGAATGGATGAGTCTAGGCAATAAACATAAGAATAATGTTAGAAAAATCTAACTCAAAATATATGATACCAAGAATTAAACCTGTTATCCACAAATCTCTTACCCCCACAAAATATTCCCCCATCTTCCTCTCTGTCTCTGCATTTACATAGAATATTCTTGTGTGTTACAATTGTCCTATATTTTTTTATAGCTGTTCTAAGATACAGAGCAAGCATCAGTGGGAGTTTTTATGACTCAATCTGATTTTCTAGGGGATATATTTTCTTCTCAGGAAGCTGTCATTGTCAGTACTGTGTTTATTACCTAATCCTAGACTTTCCAGGGGCCGAACTCCTATGTACATAGTATCGTGTCTCTTAAAACTGGAAAGGTGAGGGATTTCTACAGTTTAGAGGTCATTGAAGTCTGTAAGTTTTGGTCAAAAATCTACCACATTTTAAATAATTGAAAAAAATAGTCATGTTAGTTTTATATTGCTCTCCTTAACTATATTAAGGAAATAAAAATTAAAAATGGAATTTAAAAGTCATAGCATGTTTCATTTTCCAGAGCAGGATTTTTGAAGATCTTCCTCCTTTGTTAGTAGACATGTAAGTTACTCCCTGCTAACTTACTTTATGTTATAACTTGCCAACTCATTAAGCCTCAGTGAATTTATGCCCATCTGTTGTTCTATTTTTGCTCTAGCAGAAGAATGCAGAATTGCGTTAAATAAACTACATAGTGATTTATTTTGCACCTTACTCAAGACTGGCAGTTTCTCAATTAAAGTGAAATTGTTATTTTGGTAGATGGAGTGATGGTCAATGGAGCATCACTCCATCTTGTGTTGATGCCAGAAGATCTGAAATCAACCTCCCAAGAGCATCCTGATTCATCCAACCGTACAATATTGCTTGCAGAAGCTGGGAATGCTACTTCTTTTCTCCCATTAAGTAGAAAGGAAAGGAAAAACAGGAAACAAAAAAAAAAAGACAGTGGAAAGTAGAAATCAGAACAGCTGCATCTTCCCTGTTGTTCTGCTCAATTTCAAAATTAAATTTGACAGTCTCCTAATTCAAAACAAAATACTGGGAGATGTAGCAGTTAATGTTAACAGTAAACTGCCTGATTATTTGCATATAGGGAATGAGCTAAATGCACAAATTTTTAGGTCACTAAAGCACAAATAAAAGCAAGAATAGAAAGAACAAGAGTTGACCTCACAATATTGATTGCTTTAAGTTCATATAGCAGAAGTAAAGATTGGTGTATCAGAGTCTTTTTTGGAAGAAGGAAATAGTTCAGATCATCAAATGTGGAGTTACTGGAAATAAGTCTGAAAGCAATTCCAACTTCAGTACAGTGAATCCTAAACAGCACACACATATTAATTAATCCCAGTTCTTTCTGCATAGCTGCCAACTTCTTACTCTAGGAAATCCTGTATACATCTATGCTGTCAGACTGACTGGGCTAAAAATTACTCAGCTGGGAAACTCACCCCTGCACTTGTTACCACGCAGTTCTAAGGCTGTTCCTCTCATCATCTACAGTCTTTCATTTCCTTTTTTGTGTGTGTCTTTTTGAGACAGTCTCACTATGCATTTCAGGCTGACCTTGAGCTCACTTTGTAGCCCAGGCTGGTTTTGAATTCACAACGATCCTCCTGCCTCAGCCTCCTGAGTGCTAGGATTACAGGCTTGCGCCATTACACCCGGCTGCATCAACTTTCTATTTTAACCACTGTCTCATTATTTTCTTTTGAAGATATCTCATCTGTGTTCTGGGCTTTAGCCATGTAGGTGGATCTTTCCATGGCCTTACTTTATTATTAAAATAGCAATTTCTGGCTTATAAGCTATGGGAACTGTCTATGTGATAGGTCAAAATAAACTTGTAGTACCTTTGTTATTCCCACTGCAACACCTTTTTTTTCTTATTGTTATTACTCACACATTTCTATTGTCCTATTTTCAACATTGTTGAATCACTTTAAACTTTTTATCTACACCTGGTTGTTCAGTCCACAACAGTGATTTCTCATCCCGATAACTCTGACTTTAGAGAATGCTGATTAGCAATCAATCTTCTCTCCTAGATTTCCTCTGTATCCAAAGCCTTCTCATGTCACTTATGGATTCATCCAGCTCTCAGCACTGCCATGCTCACATGGTATTTTTACTAGCATGGAAATATTACCCAGAAACTCTACAGCCGGTTAATTCTTCATGGAAAAACCATGAGTCATCTCTGATGATTCACAATATCGAACCTAACCTCCTTTGACTGTGTAAGTTCTATCATCACATGTTATTCAAAGAAGCACTCCGAAGTCCTTATAGTCAACCAAATCTTGTTCTCAGTCTTCCGAAGCTTGAACCTTCTCCCCCAGCAGGGCGGATACAGTAGTACTGCACCAGGAGCACGCAGCCATTGCCTGTTCTACTGTTGTGAGAACAGTTATTATTGCTGGTGGAACAAGTTGTTTGGTTTGAAAGGTAGAAACGCACGACTTGACAGTCTGGAGGTTGGGAGCACGCGGTGAGTGTTAGGCAGGACAAACTGAAGTATCTGCAGCACGGCTCCATTTCTCCTGTTGAAGAGAATCTGTTTTCTTGCCTCTCCCAGTTTTCAGAACTTTGTTATGACTTGTGGCACCTCGCTCTGTCATGTATCATAGTCCCGGACAATGAATCCGGAGGCTTCACACACAGCTTCACTCTCACCTTTTCTGAAGATATTTGGGACACAGAATGTAGCTAATCCATTAAATTGGTCAGGCTGGGTTTGAGCTTCCGCACCTCTTACCTGAGACTTCCACGGTGGTGGGATTACAGATGTGCAGCTCCACACCTGCTGTGTGACTCAATTAAACCCAACAGTGTAATGTTTTCTCTATGCTCCATTTACTCCTTGCATAAATCCTGCTAGTGAAGTCCCTAATGCACCCTCTTTATACAACAGTTGTGATCCAATTTAAGGTCCATCCAAATAATCTGGAAAAATAGCCTCATCTCAAGATTCTTCATCCCCTCTGCAAAGTCCCACATAGAGTAAGAATGACAGGTCTTGGGGATTAGAACATGGATCTTTTAAGGGGTTACTATTCAGCCTACCATAGCAGGCAGTAATTTCAAATAATAATGTTGATAATCCCTGTTCTCAAACTGGATTTTAGATAACTTCCTTGGTTTTCTTTCCTTTACTCTGTTAAAGTTTATGGGAAGCTACCTCCTGGAACCAGGGACCAGGAAGGCAGGTCAAACTAAACTGACGCATACATCTAGAGATGAAGATAGATTTCAAATAAACTACACTTTTCTGAAAACAGAAGATTCCAGTCCACCATACTCAGCATAGTAAGGAAATATCCCCTGCTTTAATTATTATCAAAAAAGGAACCTGATGTCAACCAATCAGTTTTTTAAAAGTGTTGTGTTTCCTCACTCCCACTTTGCAAAGTCCACTTCCTGTTATTGCCTTAGGGAGCTTGTATGTGCTCTCCAGAATGGAAGCCACCCTGATTTATTTGAGATGTAGCTCACTTTTTAAAAAAATTCATCTTTTGAGAACTCTTTCCCAAATCTTGAAATGACTTTCTAGCAATCATCAGTATAATTCAATTTATGAGCCAAAATTATATAATGTGTTAATAGTACCTATAATGTTCAAATCAGTGCATTAGGTACTGTGTGTTATGTAAAGATGTGGTCCTATTTTCCACAAACAAATATGCTGAAAAAAGTCATGTGCTTTGTGCAATTACTGAAAAGGGAAGAACTTGTTTTTACTGACTGTTCTTGCACTTTTAGTTTTATTCTTTGGTCCTTTTCAAATAGCATTTGTCTCTAATATTCCTCAATGGCTGACCTGACCAAGGTCCACAATATCTATGATTGTTTTTGTATTTTATTTCTTTTACTTTTTTCAACAGCATAGAAGAATGTTCTGTCTCGGTTCAACTAGCCTGAAAGGCAGTTTTAGTAAGAGCTCTCCAGAGAGGCAAACACACAATGAGAGATGTACATGCATGTGTGTAAAATGCTGCCACCAGCCTGTGCTCAGTAAACGTAGATTCTGAAATCCTGACTTTTTAGTTTTTACAACATAAGAAGATATAGATCAGATACAAGGCACAGAGCACCCCTGAGCCCCAAAGTTAAAAACTTTAAAGCAAAGGAAGATTTAGCAAAGCTTCTAATCGAGAACGAGAACATAGAAGAACCTCACAAGTACAGTTTCACAATGCAAGAAAAGAGAGACTACGATGATTAATTTTGTGTTAAACTAATCTGGTCCTAGTGCCTTGCTTCTGGTCAAGCACAATGCTGTGCGGGTAATTTCAAGATATAATTATCTTTAAAGCAGTATACTTTGAGTAAAGCAGATTACCCTCCATCGTATGGGTGAACCACATCCAATCAGTTCAAGGTCTTAAAGAAAAGGCTTGTGTAACCATAGGAAGAAAGAATTCTGCTTTGAGATGGAGAGGTCAGCTCTTCCCTGAGTATCCGGCCTGCTGAACTGCCCTGCACATTGCAGAATTTTCAGCTTCCGCAACTGTGTAAGTCAGGTCCTTAGAACAGATTATCTGTGCTGCTTCCACTCTCTCATTCTTGCCTCTGCTTCCTTCCTGATCGAGCCTGAGACCTTTTTATCAGGACCTTTGTGACTGCACTGCGCCTACTTGGTGGGTCCAAGACAATCTCCTCAGGACAGCATCCTTCACATAACCCAATCTCCAAAGTTTCTTGTGCTTCACAAATTAAAACAGCAACAAATCTGGGATTAAATCATAGTCGTAATTATAATAGTTTTACAGGCCCAAGTTTTGAGAAACTTCTCTTGAACGTGTACACATTTCTTTAGCTGATCCATGGAAATAAAAATGTTTGTACCACTGCCAGTTCCCTGGGAAGCTTTGTATTTAGACTGAAAGATAATATAAAAATGACTCAAATCTATCAAACTAATTCAATAAAACGACTCCACAGAACTTTGTTTTGTTCAAATGTATTTACCCTTTTATTATGAACTCATTTAGTATAATTTGACTGGCCGCCCTTTTTGTTTTAAATTTGGATTACCACACTTTAATTTTTTTTTTTTTTTTACCAATAATAACCTTTGTAATAGGATTTCTCTGTCTTCTTGAAATACTGCGAGCAATCACTGAACTCTCGCTTTCCTTTAGGCACTGTAGGATGTCCCATCCCCACCTTGTATCTCCGCTGATTGAGTCATGAATATCTGTTGCTCAAAAGTGCTTTAGTTCCTTTCAAGAATGCTATTAAAAATTGTAACCTAGGAACTGGGTTTGCATAGTAGGTTCAAATTTGTCATGTTATCAGGGTTGCTACGTCACTTCAGTGTACACAAGTAAAAAAAAAACAAATACTAAGATTTCTTTAAAATGGGTATACCTATTTCTATTCCACTTTTAACATGGGCATTTCTGTTTAATTTTAAATTATTTAAAAATTGAACTGTTTTTTCCTTAGGGTGAAATACTTTTGACTAAATAAACACGCTTATGTATTTTTTTGTATAACAATCCCAAAATAGGGTAAAAGAGATGTTAACATTAAAAATAAAACACCAACATAAGTTCAACTTTTCCTATATAGTAATTTCTGCTTCTAGGAAGCATCCTGATAGGTATATATATATGCACAATGTACTTTGGCGTAGACTCACTCAGAATTTACTACTTCGTTACAGAAGTATTTATCTGATGTATGATTTGCTGCAGTTTATTTCAGATTCAGGGCATTATCACTCCAACAGATGACAGTTATATATTCTCAGAAATTGTCATTTTAGAGGCTGATATTTAGATTCTGGTGGAGAGTGGTAGAAAGCAGCACTATCGGTCTACTTTATGAGATATAAAGAGAAAACTCAGCAATTTAATCTCCAAAGCCCTGTCTAAGTGTCTCACTTAGCCACCATCTGGTCTCTCTGCCATGGCTAAATGCAGGGTGATATGCATAAGATTCATATGCATAACTTCAGCCTCAACAGAATAGCTCTGTTTTCCATATTCAGTCTCAAACAATATTAAAATCTGTATATGTTCACATATTCAATTACAATCTGACATTATAAATCGTATCCTGATGCATTATTTCATTTACCTTCTTTACTTTAATAAGATTAAAGCTCATTTCATTTTATGTGACACAATACTCAAGTTTAGTATATCTTCTTACATATTGTTAAGCTAATGTTTGCTAATGTAGATATCAATTCCCACTTTGTATCATGAGTTAGTACAGTAAATTCTTTTGCCCAAGGAGCATTTTGAGGATGACATGTAGTATTGCAATGGTATATTTTTGCTAAGTCAGTACATAGGGAAAGTTTTTTTGAAAATTTGCCTAAGGCTCTCTTTTGCATATCACTATATATATATATATATATATTCAGAAATATTCTGAATGATAGGGTAATGAAAAATTTTAATGTATCTATTATTAAAATGCTATGCACATTCAACCTTATTAAACTATTAAATAAAAATACATCAGTAACAAAGTAAGTAAATTAGAAAAACATTTTTGCAAAACTGTGTAAGACTTGTGCCTTGAAACATTTCTATATATTTCAAATACACATTTTTCTACAGAATCAGAACAATTAAGATTACCAAGTTGATTCAAACACATTTCCTCTGGATTTGGTAATATAGGTCAATAATGTCAGCATTCAGAAATCTTAGTAAGAAGGATCTCAAATTCAAGGCCAGTTTGGGCACTTTAATGAATTCAAAACAAACATGCTGTACATAGTGTATTTCTTTGTCTGAAAAGCAAAGACAAAACAACAACAAAACCATATATATAGAAAACATTAGATTACATAATTGTTACACACTTTAGTAACCATATTTTCTTTAAAAAAGTTTCTGCTCGACTTTATTTTTACTTAACAGTTTAGCTGTAAATTCTAGTACATAAATGAAATCAGTCAGAATAAAAGGATGCCATGGCACCAACTGACAATTTTGTGTGTAGTAAGTCTTCATTAATATAAAACAACAACATGTAATTATTTGCTAAACAAAAATTTGTGCCATTACATATTACTTCTTTTAAAGAATTTACACAATTTTTCTTTGATTCATTTTAGCTTCCACATTTTTTAGGAAAAATAGATAAACAGTAAAATTAAGAAGCAGTTATGTTTTGCCTAATGGTCCACCCTGAGTTCAACATTTGAATTTTTTTATATCACACTATTTAAAGAGGTAATAGTTATTGGTTATAAAACAGGTAATTCATGGAGTTTTAAGTAACATATAAATACTTTCCCAAAGTCATTCTATTCTTCCAATAAAAGCACATACTCCAGGAAACTATTCAGATGTAAATTTTGTATATTTTGTATATTTTATTTGCATTCAAGTATTTTACATTTTGTTTACTCAGGGTTCCTAATACAAACCATTGTTTTGAGATGCTAAAATCCAAACACATGTTTAGATTCAATATATCTGTGTTATGTATTTGTATGAATCCTACTACTCTGAGCTTCTGCTTGAAATTCTTTATCTTCATAAAAGTGTATAGAATACATAAAGCCACATACATATTTTGAAATACAATGTCTCCTTGTCTTATGCAGCATCAGGCTTACTGTGAATAGTGGAATTACAACAATGTCTTTCAACAGCTGATTGCTCTTGGGTGTTCAGAGTCCTTTATCTTTACAAACAACTTATCACAAAGTGCAAGGTCTCCTGTGATGATGCTTGAGCTCTTCTGTCCAGTTGTAAGGCAATCTACTGGGGTTCTTGTACTTCTGGAAAAACACATTCCAAACAGATTTGATACCTATGTGGCTCAAGATAACTTCAGGAACAGAGGAAGAAGAGAAAAACCACCTGTAACATCACCATCACCTGATGAGGCAAGCTCAGTTCATACATTTAGAAGCTCATAGTCAGACACGGTAGTGATGAATAAATAGGGAGGGCTCTTTACACACATGTTGAGTATTTCAATGCTTACTTTCGTTCTCTGTCTCTCTGTCTCTCTGTCTCTGGCTCTTGAGCTTGCGTGCTCTCTAGTGCTCTCTCTCTCTCTCTGACACATACACACACACACACAAACACACACACACACACACACACACACACACACACACACACACACGTGCACTCATGCGTGCAATTACTCCAGCTGGTAGGAATGGGTTTATTCCAGGTCTTTGATGTCTTAGAGGTGTGACTATATAATGGCTCCTAGAACCAAGTGAGGAAAAGTGTAATCATCTCTGTTTTATCAGTATTAAACTATAAATTTAGGACCATAACTATGCACTATTTTGTAAGTACGAGTTCAATGATCCTCTATTCCTAGAACAGGGACATACCTATTGAAGGCTGATATGGATGTAAGACAATAAAAAGGACACCTGATAATTCTATGATACCTTACAGGAAATATTATAAGATACAAAGGTTACATGGCATTCAACAAATAATCAATTCTGATCAGTAACTAAGAGGCCTACAGTGTGAGCCCAAACCATAGAGGAGAGGCGAGAAGGAAGAATCAAATGAGAAAGTTCCAGTGGTTTATCCAGACTGACTCCTCATCCAATCCACCCACTTTTTTGGTTTCTATCTCAAGCTGTGTCAAAGAAAATAAAACTTTCTGAATCTATAGTGGGATTTTGTCATTATTTTAATTATTTTGCCTCTGGAAAGGAAGATAGCAAGATTAATTAAGTATGAGTACATGCAGATACTTAAAATCACATGTACTTCTTACCTCATAGTTTCTGTTGCCAGAGTTCAGCTAAGTCATTTACTTTCATTTTCAAAAGCTGCAATCAATGTATCAATCAGGCAGGGTGTCTTGGTTACTTTTTTCTTGTTGCTGAGACAAAATACCCAACACCCAAAGTGAAGGAAGGAATGTTTATTTAGCTTACAGTTTGTGGAGGTTTCAGTCCATACTTGGCTGATTCTGAGGCAGAGTGGCACATGGCAGAGGGCAAATGTTCACAGGAACAGAGCACAGCAAAAACCACAAGAGCAAAAGGGAGGAATGGCTGCAAGCAGCCTCTTCTCTTTCCTTACCTTGTAAACAGCCTACCCCCACCCAGGGGGCGTGTAGCTATCACACAACTCCATGCCTTCCTCTTTCACAGGCTCAGGATGTGTACAAAGTAAGCACCCTAGCTTCCTGCTGAATCACTCAGTCAAACCTTTAGATTCCCCAAGTTGACACAATGTATCAACCATAACATTCCACCCCTTGTCAACTTGGCAATCAGGCATATTTCCTTAAACCAGTTTCCATATACAAAGACATGTTTATATTAGAACCATAACATTTTGCCCCTGTACAAATGAAAATTAAACACTTCCAACATTTAAAGGCACAAAATAAACATTACCATTCCAAACGGCACAAACGGGGATACAGAGCATTGGGACCAAAGCAAGTCCAAAATCCAGCAGGGCTAACATTGTGTCTTGTAATTCCACAACCAGCGTCTGAAGCAACATGTTTTACACTGTGAGCTCCAAAGGGCTTGCATGAGTCCACCCCTATGGCACTTCTGGTGGTTACAGCTCCCACAGCTTCGCTCTCAGGCCCACTCTGCTCCCTCTTTGCAGCTTTCCTTAGATGATCCATGGTCCTGTCTTTTCTAAACTTCTGATGCTTCAGGGCACCTTTTGCTTCACACTCACAGCCTCACATATTGCCCTCTCCGGGGCACACTGCCTGGCCTCCTAGGCCTTCTGAAATCTGGGTGGAAGCCTCTTTAACCTCAGAACTCTTGCATTCTCCTTACACCTAAAGCCAGGGCCACGTGGATGATGCCAAGATCTGCTGCCATCTGGAGCAGTAGCCAAACTTTCCTCCCTCTTGGCCACAGGGGTCCAGTGCCTGGATCACTGGGCACACTGAATCCAATGCTGAGGAACAAATTCTCTATGCCATCTCCATTCTGGAACCTGGTGTGGCCGCCAACATTCTGGAACATGGTGCTCTTTGTCTTCCTTCTCAAGGCAAGGTCTCTCACCTTTACAGTTTTGAGACTACGAAGGTTGGAGACTTGCTTCTTGTGATGCCCTCAGGCCATCTTTTACATTCTATTGCTGCTTTTCAGCAATAGAGATCTCCTCGGCCTTACCTTTGCAGTCCAGAGCTTTACTGGAGCTTCCTTTCTGACCAAACTCACAACATTTTAAATCATCCTGCTGGGCTCTTCGCTCTTGAATGTCAGTATAAATCTGGCTAAAAGCCCCCAACAATAGCCATGCCACTGCCCCAACATTCGACTGCCTTGAAATTTCTTTTGCCAGATTAATCAGTTTGCTGCTGCCCTTAATCTCAATCTTAGGCAAAGTCTCGACACAAGCAAAATGCAGATAAACTTTTTGCCAAGCCATAACATACATCGTCTGGAGTCCAACAACCAATGCAGTCCTCCTTTCCACAAGAAGCCTTCCAAACCCAATCTTTACTAGCAGGATTTCTTCCAGCTTTCTGGTCTTCTGACCTCTGACCAGAATCTCCCAGACAGAACAGCCAAAGCTGTTCTAGCGCATCTCTTTCAGCAGACATCTCCAAACCTTTCCAAACTCTTCCCACAAGCCATTTCCAAAAGCTCTTGAACCACATGGTCAGGTATAGTAACAGCAACAACCCCACTCCACTGGTACCCAATTCTGTCTTGGTTACTTTTTTCTTGTTGCTGAGACAAAATACCCAACGCCCAAAATGAAGGAAGGAAGGTTTATTTAGCTTACAGTTTGTGGAGGTTTCAGTCCATACTTGGCTGATTCTGAGGCAGAGTGGCACATGGAAGAGGGCAAACTGTTCAGGGCAGCAGAGCACAGCAAAAACAACAGCAAAGCAAAAAGGAGGAATCGCAGGCAAGCAGCCTCTTTCTCTCCCTTACCTTGTAAACAGGCTACCCTACCCAGGGGGCATGTAGCTCTCACACAGTGTCCATGCCCTCCTCTTCCATAGGCTCAGGATGTGTACAAAGTAAGCACCCTGGCTTCCTGCTGAATCACTCAGTCAAACCTCTAGACTCCCCAAGTTGACACAATGTATCAACCATACACAGGGCTGATGGTGGAAGCCTGGTGATAGATAGGAGATGAAAACATTAAAAACAATCTGTTTCTCCATGGATTTTATGACACAATGGAAAAGTTCCTTGTGCATGACTGAGATCAGTATAATACATTATTTATGATGTGGAAAAGTTAGAATTTTGTGATTGACTGGCTGTATCTGGTTTGTCATGGAAGCCAGTCAAGAAAGACACCATGGTTTTGATTTAAGCAATTTTGTGGCTTGAGTGTCATTCAGTGATTTGAGTATATGAGACCATGATTTGCCTTTAGGAATACTTTCTCACAATAATAAATCATTTAATTAATACCCATGTACTGTATTCTGTTTTCTACTGTACATTTACATATAAATAAATATGTACCAGCCTCATAAACAACTTTACTAGAGAATAAGCTTGTCCCGTCTTGCTTATCCTTAATTAGCAATATCATTCCCTTGACATGGCTGAATGAACCAAGCATAGCTATCCAGTCTCAGAGGAGCCAATCTATAATCTAATCAGAATTAATCAAATTCCCTTTCGAGAATTTGAACTAAGATGTGCAGAAACCTATTAAGTTGCTAGCTGAGGTAATGGCAGATAATTAAAGGTCCAGGAGCTCCTATAGCTGATCTTCTTAGAGCTCTGTTAGAAAGCTTACTGAAATTCAAATGTTCTATTTTTCCTTATATTTAAAAAAAATCTAAGATAATAAATCCTGTTATCTTGAGCTATGTTGAGTAAACTTTATAAAGAACAATTTTTCCTCCCTAAAATATGTTGAAGACTAATGTCTACTAAAAGGTCAAGAAATCAGTCTTAGATCCTACCTTAGTACTATGAGATGGGTTGTGTTTACCTGAATTTGGAAACATAAAATCAATGAAGATATGCTTTCTGTATCTGATTCACCTGCTTACAGGTCCTTTCTGTATTGCTGCATATATATATTCAGTATTTCCATCAGCATCATGAATACGTTTATCTTGCTTTCTCCACCACAGATCCAAATCCTAAGGGAAGAATTTTCAGGTTCTATTATATCCTCCAGAGTTCCTAGCATAGACGTTTAGATAATACTTTTGGCATTTTGATGAATTTGGGGGGATATTGTATTTCTGAAGAAAAAAATGTGGCATATTTAACTAGGAAGAAACCAAATCTCGTAGGACAAGCACAATTTCTACAATCAGGTATCACTCCGGAAGTTATGGAATTGAATTATGAACACAGTATTTCAGGTTGTTATGGGAAACATTGAAAGTTGAAGAATATCCATTTTTAATCCGTCTTTTGACTTTCATATGTCACATGTCATCTTTCATCACTTAACCTGCACTGAAACTTTAGAGGTCACCCTATTCAACTTCTGTACATATCATGAATTTATACCATAGATCTAACTAAAATAATAGACAATAGTAATTTAGCACATAACACATTTCTGTGAAATTTATTTTTTTCTCTAAAACATTCATCCTATTAAAGGAAATATTGACTGATGTGCCCTAGCTATTAGACACTATAGGAGCAATGGGTCTATTATGGGAAACAAGAAGTGAAACCTAAATTCAAGAGGTTTACTGTCCATTGTGAATTTTTATACACATTGATAATAAATTTAAAGTACAAATAAAAAACCTGCTATTTGGAATAATATTTAGAAATATTTTCATTGAGTTATATTAAGTCACTGACCCACTTCTGGGATTTTCATTATGGATCATGGTTTCAAGAAACAAATTTCACTCTTTCCTCTTCAGAATGTCTTGTGTCTTTTCTAGTTATGCTGACAATGAGAAGTCCTTTCACCCAAGTGTAACACTTGAAAATCTAAATCTTGATAGTTTTCAATGAATTGGCACATAATGTTTTAATTTAGCACTTGATTACTTTGTACACTTTTACCAAAGCAAATTTCCAAGCCTTGCGTGAAAAAGTTCCATGAATTTATGTGAGAATAGATAATACAGTACCCACCCAACATGTTAACTCGTCAGGTAATTTTGTGCAGCTGAAGAGTGGGAGGATTTGTATTTTATTAAATAATGAATCCTCCATATTTACAGAAAACAGTAGTTCTAGAAAGTCATGTTTGGCCTACAAGTACTATCAGAAACCAAAATCACCAGTAATTTTATTTAAACCCTATGACAGTAGCTGTCATTTTTTTTTTTTTTTTTTGGTGGTACTGGGGATCAAACTCAGGACCTTGCTAGGCAGGTGCTTATTCCACTGAGCTATATCCCCAGCCCCTTTATTTAAACTCTAAAAGAGCTGTTTGGCATTAGAATTTCTCTTAAAGTCAAATCTTTCTCCCAGTTTCCTGTTGCTTAAGGTTATTTTCATCACCCTGTTTAATTTGTTTTTAGTTTCTATTCAAGTATTAAAATATAGATATTAAACACATTACTTTCATACTATCAGGTGCTTGGAGAACTTCAAACCCCTAGAATTTACGTCCGCTTGCTGGCCATTTACTTTTGGGACAGATCAATTTGCACGTTTCTTTTGCCCTTTTGAATTATCCTCAGAACAAGACATTGACAATATGAGTTATGATTTCCACATCCAATTAATTCCTTTAATCTTACATACTTCTTTACTATGAAATATTCCCTTCATGTGTAACATTTATTCCTTAATTAGGTGAATCATCTAAACTGCATTTGCTAATCTGACTCCTTTTGTTACCCTGCATAAAGGACCTCAACCTGTAAGTTTAAATATATTATATTCCCAGGCCAGGGATATAGCTCAGCAGCATAAGCACTTGCCTGGTAAGCCTGAGGTCATGAGTTCGATTTCTGTTACCAAAAATAAATAAACAAATAAAATTTTAAAATGCTATATTCCCATGATTCATTTTTTTTTCCCCGAATGTTGCACACATGTGCTAGCATGCTTGGGTTTGCGACTGCTTCTTCTTAAGCAACAGAAAGCTGGTAAGAAATGAAGTGTTTTCCCTTGTGTCTCTAAATAATTATCACTGTTCCTAATAATTCATACAAGAATCTTGAGATTCTTTTTCGAATCCTGAATTCATGAAATAGCGCTATACATCAATTGATTATCCAAGCCACATGCGATATATATAAACATATTCTCATTAGGCAGTTTAGTTTGTACTTTGATTGTTTAAACATGCCTCCTCTTAGTCTTAGGCATAAAACCAAGAAAGACCAAACTAACAAAAGACCATAATTGTCAGTTTGCCTTACATTTCTACTAGTTTTCCTACACTTTTTTATAGTCAACACTTCTACTTTAATTAATTGAATCATTTAATTTACACCTGCCATATTGAGCAATCATAAACAATGGGTTATAGAATAGGTGTTCATTGTACTTATTTACTATAGTCTACTGTGATTCCTGAGATTTCTTTTTTATCTTAAACCTTTGTGAGCCTTTTTTCCCCTCTGGCATGCATTTTCTCTTCCCTTTTCAGGTCACGATAATGGATGTACAATTCATCTAAAGACTGTTCTGCTATACTTTTTGAAGCACTATTCGAGGGATTCTAAATGAATCTGGGACTCATTTAAATTATATTTCCATATTTACTAGTGTGTAATATGGACGAGGCGGGTAAAATCAGATTCAAAACCTGGCAAAACTCTACAGCAAATTTCATGCATAGAATTGTTTATGTGGATTATACAATTTCTTCATGTTAATGTTTACTTCTTAAGGACAGAGCATGCATTCTCCTCCATTTCCTCATATCAAGTTCACTTTACATAGTTAGATCCTCCCTGGCCTTTGCAGTCCTCTAAATATACAATTCTCTGAGAATGAAGAGGTCTAGGTTCCCCAGAACCATACAAAGGCAATAAAAACTTCATATTGTCTTACAGTATATTTAGCTCCATCACTGATTTCTTATAAATATTAGACTGTGAAAGCAAGATATTAGGTCATTAGTTGTGAACAAACAATGTAAGTCCCTCTTGCCTAAGGAGAAGCAATAAATGATCTCATTTAACTTGTGGAAACTTAGATAGAGAAACTCTGTAAATGGAATTAAGTACTGTGCCTCACTGAATGAGCTCAGGGCTCTCTAAGGAAAGATCTAAGTTGCAGTATTCAGAAAATAACAGGTAGTGTCTTCAATGGAGCCATAATTTTGAGCTGTTAGTTGGCAGAAGAGATTGAAAAGAGGATTGTAAATGTTCTAACCCTGAGGAGCCTGAGAAGTGTCCCTGTCAATAGAGTGCTCAAGCATTCAAACTAAAATATAAATATGTGTTAGATTTACATTTTTATTTTCCACTGGTCAAGTAATTTTAAGTTCTTGTACCATGTATATCTTCCAGCAAACCCAGATCTATATGTTGGTGAAATTGTTAAATATATCTTTCTGCTGAGACTGTTATGATGATTTTTTTTTTTTACAATTTCTTTAATCCCTTTTGAAGCTTTCTGGCCTATCATTAATTTCACACATTTTCTGATCACTACAAGTAAGAAATTAGGTTCCACTGAAGTATCTGCCACTTTCACTAATCTTATTTTGATACCTCTCCTGACAGTATGGCTGTGATATGACAGGTAGTGGTTGTAAATGGAGCGAAACAGGCGACTGACAGCTCATATGGTGAAAATGAGTGAAGCTCACACTTGCACTGTTAATACCTCCTGTGTGACGCAATCATTGTACAGCTTGCAGTTAAACAGCTTTGTCTCATTAGACTTTTTAAACTGAAGCTATGTAAATCCATGTTTTCTAAAATACTTTAGTATTTTAACAAATTAAGGCATAATATTTATTTTCCCTCCTTTCATTTCTCAATTTTATGAATTTGTCAAGAAATAACCTTAGTTTAACTCATTTGTTAGATCTGACAAGGAAAGAGCTGTTGGATAAAACACAAGACACAGAAACGTAAGGTCTGAATTTAAGTTCTGACTCTGAAACATGAGAGTTTAACGTTCTTACGGATATGTCTCCTAAATTAAATGATCTTCTATTTCCACATCAGTTCAGTGGAGGTCATAGTCCTCAAGCCATGGAGTTGTGATTGCTAAATGCAGTAACAAGTGCAGAAGAGCTTTTGGAATGGTTGATCATTATGTTAGGTATCAATATTAATAATTTCTCCTTGAAACTACGTTGGGATTTAGGGATTGTATGGCAGTTTATTCTATGTAAATGAGACCGGTACATATTGGCTCAGATGCCCTAATTATAGTAAGGCAATAAACAAGATTATTCAGCTAGATTCAAATGACTGAGCTGATTTGTCTGGACAGGCTGATATTTGGGCTAATTAAAGCTCTTCTTATTGTTTTCTTGTGTATGACTCTCAAGGAGACAGCCGATTATCCTTAAGTTCACTTTCAAAACAAATTTAAGATTAATAGCACTCTGAAAAAGATTTTAGTGTAGAATTTTAAGGTAAGTAAAACTCTTTTATATATAATATGAAAACTAATCAACATGATGTGAATCATTCAGCATGCTTAGAAAGTCCCTAGTGGTATCATATTTTTAATTAAAATATGAGCAACATGTTCTGAATTCCACAGGTTTAAAGTTTCAATTTGACAAGATTTAGAAATGAATGTAACCATGTAAACATCATACAAGAATCACAAGAATCAGAGTATGTTCATATGTATCACACCACAAATTACTCCAGTGCCCTCTTCCAGTTAATATTCCTATATGCAACCATTGTAATTAATTTTCTAATACTACATGATTTTACATTATTTGAACTTTGCATAATGAATAGTAAAATATGAACTTTTATGAGGATGATTTTATTTTAAAACGTTTTGTTGATTCATCAGTGTAGTTTTATACACTCATTTTTATTAATTTTTGTTCATTGTTAAGTACTGTACTCTGTACAATATGTCACAATACATTTATTGTCAGATTAATTGTACACTTACACATTTCCAGTTTGAGCAAAGTTTGAAAATATCTTTTAATAGATACATTTTCCATTTCTTCTACCTAAGTAACCATGCATGGTATCAGCAAGGTAAAAGATAAATGAAAGTTTGATTTTATAAGAAACTGTCACAAAGTTTTTTAAATTATTTGTACTATTTAACATATATGTCAGTAAATAAATGTTTCAGATGCTGATATCCTCACCAAAATTTAATGTAATCTTAGTCAATGTATTTTTGGCTATTTCAGTGGGTGCTATATAGTATCTCATTTTGGTTTTAATTTGATGTTCATTGACGACGGGTGGTACTGAATATATTTTATTTTATTCGCACTCGTGTATATTCTTTAGTAAAGTGTATTTGCCTGTATCTGCAACTCAGTTGTTTGTCTTTTTAATCCTTGATTTGTAGAAATCCCTCACATATTCTGAATAAAAACCTCTTGTTAATTACATGCACTGAGGATACACTTCCAAATATGCACTATTTTTCATTCTTTTAAGAGTAGGTTTTGAAAAGGTTGATAGATTTTGATGATGATCGTTTATCATTTATTTTGTGGTTGGTGTTTTACTGTCCCCACTGAAAAGTTTTGGCCCCTTTAGGTATCAAAAATATTATTTTCACATAATAGGTATGGCTTTCACCTGTACATCTATGATACATTTCAAATTAACTTTTGTGAATTAACAGCGAAGATAAGTTGTAATTCTGTTTGACCCAGGTTATCCTGTATTAGTTTTGCAGAAACTACCCTGTTGTACTGAATTGTCTAAGGATTTTTTTTTTTTTGATGTGTCTGTCTGTTTGTGTGTGTGTGTGTTTTAGATAGGGTCTCCCTATGTAGCTCAGGCTGCTCATGAACTTACCTTAGGCTGGCCCCAGACTCATGACAATCCTCCTGCCTCAGCCTCCCATGTGCTAAGATTACAGGCCAGTGCCACACTCCCAGCAAAGATCTTTATTGAAATCATCAACACAGAAGTGTTTCTGGGTCCTCTCATCCCCTTGTTGAACTGTATGTTTTGTACTTACACAAAATTACATTATTATCAATAATAGCTTCACGTTCAGTATGAATTTAGGTAGTAGAAATTCTTCAGCAAGCATTTTTCATTGCTGTTTTGGCCATTCCTTTTAATTAAGAACATACGGTTTATGGTAAAGGGGTGAAAATTTGTAAAAATTTTGTTGAGAGTTTAGTTAGGGTCACCCTGAAACTATATGCTAATTTTAGAGTATTGACATTTAGTAATAATTTTTATAATTCTCATAATGAATAATATGAATATATATTTATAAGTAAATTATATTCATCTATTTAGTTTATAATTTCCCTCATCAATGCTTTGCTGTTATCACTCATCTTTAGAAGACTTATAATGGCTTCTAGCAATTTTACTTCAACTATTTGTTTTTGGATTCTATTGTAAGCTAAAAAATTTCTTCATTGCTTATTCTCTTACTATGTGTTGCTGCTATGTATTGTAAGAATCTGTTTTCATATATTGTATTAGTTCCCCACTGTTTTGTAACAAGCTACAACAAACTTAACAGCTTAAAACAACATTCATTTATTATATTTCTGTTCAACAGATTATATAGCAAGTGTCTAACAGATGAGTGTACTTCCCTAGATGATAATGATTCTCACAACTTGAATAATACTAGGTTACGGTTGCATAAATGGTAGGCTTGCTTAAAATGGTGTGCTAGCACCACAATTAATCCTCTGTCTGTGATTGCACTGCTCACTTTCAGTAGAATTTCATCTGGATTTCTTGGGAAATGATAGTATTTTTCTACTGCATAGAATTTGTAGTATAGAGATCAATGTCTTTAATCAGCACATCCTCACAAGAAGGAATACTTATATTTCTCGAGTAAAACTAGCCCAAAGCTATGACATTTATGACAAAATAATTATAACATTACATAAAGATTTGTTTCTGTCTAACTGTTTACCTGGTCATGTGCTCAATATATGTCAGAACCAATGTAGTGGTACTATTATATGCCTTATGAATTCCTCTGATTAGCAGTTAGGGACATGAAATCTTACAGAGCATATTAATGATGTGGCTAATTCAGGCAGTCTATTTCTACAGAAAAGCTCCTAGATGCTACATTGTATCATTATTAAATTATCTGTATTTTGATTGTGTTTTACATTCTTCTAATTACCTCTTATTGGTAAAGTCTACAGGAATAGATTGCTTCAAAGATAATAAAAGTAAAACAGCAAGATTACAATTTTTCTCTTTACCATATAGGAAGTGACTAGATAAACAGTGACAGCTTCTATCTCCACTTGAAAGTGAACATGAATTACTGTCATGGATAATTCATGTAGTATTTTATGTTGTCTGGTTTCTAAAGAATCAAATTATAATCTTAACATTTTATTGATCTACAAAGAAGATTTAGGCGAGAAACATTGCTAAAAGAAAACCCTCTACATTTTACTAAATCTATCTTTGTTTTCAATTTTCCCTTAAATCATAGATACTCTTTCTCTATAGAATTCTAAATTTAACCTCCAAATGCTGGGTTGTAGATTTGAAGAGGGCAGTGGGCCGTGGGAAATGTTTTCTCTCACTTAATAAAGAAAGCATTGGGGGAGGAAAGCACACCAACGACAAAGGGTAGGAAAGGCAGTAATTTCCCAGTGTTGAAAAACAATGATAATTTCTTCTCTGTGCTGTGAAACTTCAGATTGTTATGATTTGGGTCTAGAATGCTCTTCCAAAGCCTCATGTGTTTAGACACAGGCCTGAAACTTCTAAAAACTGTGAGTGAAAATAAACCTCCTCCCCTTTAATTTGTGGTTATTGAGTAAAGTTTCTCAATGACAGGAAAGTGATGATGATTATCATAAAACCAGAATGTGGAAAACAGAATGAAATAATATTTTTTTCACCACAAATATCTCAGAGTGCTGGGTGCTGTGGGAAGGGAAGTAAAATGGGGAAAGAACGAGGAAAGGGAGGAAAGCAGAAGAGAGATTTAACGTTCCTTCAGCTGTTCCATGTATTTATTGTGATATGCCTGACATACACTGAGTCATCCTTATCGAAATTGTGAAGTCCTATAAATTTTGACACCCATGCATGTCTGTGAGACCATCGTGGTAACCCACATGATAAACAAATTCTTTACCACCAAAACATTGCTCATCTTCTCCACCAATCCCACTTCTGTGTTCTCTGGTATTTGTTATGTTTTATAATTATTTTTAGTCCATCTGAAAACTCATCTTTTTACTGCTGAGCCATATTCCACTGTTTGCATCAATTTCCCTGATCTACTTAGCTGTTCATGAACATTTATGTTTTATCCACTTTTGACAATTAGAAATGAAGCTACTATGAGTATTAATACCCAGCATTTATATGGACATATGCTTGCATTTCTTTTGAGTGAATATCTGGCAGTGAAATGACTAGCTTATAGAAGCATATATTTAACTTTTTAAAAACTCTGTGTACCGTTTTGGGAAGTATGGGATTTAAGGAAAAATTAAGTGAAAATTGCGTTGCTACATTTCTTCTATTTTTAACATCTATCATCAGTGTAGCATATGTATTCCAGTTAATAACTAATATCAATGCATTTTATTAGCTAAAATCCATCATTCACATTAGTGTTCACTTTCGATGCTGTATATTTTGTGGATTTAACCAGTATATAATGGTGTGCATTCACTATTACAATACACAGAATTGGTTTTGCTTCCCTAAAATTCCTCTGTGCTTCTATTCATACATTCTGAACACATTGCTAAGGAGAACATTTTCCGAGAAATATTACAGAAGGGAAATTTGATATATTCTGTCTCTCTGCAACAGAAAGAAAAAGTGAACAGGAAGATGTCAGAAGTTGGGGAGAAAAAGCCACAGTAGTTCAGTGATCATCTATTATGGCTTGTATCTGGGTGTCCCCCCAAGAGTCTAGTGCTTATACAGCTAGTGTGGTATCAGGAAGCAGGATCTGCTCAGGAGAGGCGGGTCCCTTGGGTGTGACTTGGTAGGGCGTATTTCCCTTTCAGGGTCCTCCTTTCTCATTCTGCCTCTCCAGCACCATAAAGTAAGCAGCCTTGCCTTCAGCATGCCTCTCTGTCATGCCATCCTGACTTGGCATCCGCTGAACATGGACTAAAATGTGAGCCAAAACTAAGCTCTCCTTTAAATTGTGGGTTTATATCCGGGATTATGTTCCAGGGAGGGAAAATTTATTAAGCCAGATTCATAACTATTTCCTATTTTCTTGGTACCCTTGTGTATATATACACAAACAATGAAGAGGTATCTTTATTTTCTTTGTAACAAAATGTTAATAGAATATTTCAGTTTATGTGTAATATTAAATTTATGTTCTATTGTTTAACTTATTGAATGTTAGCAGAAGAGTAGGCATTACTCAAGGAAATACTTCACCTCTTGTTCTGGAGAGGGAATTCCTGTGCTTCTCATTGTACACAGGATAGTTGGATCATATTAGAAATAATTATAAACTTGCTATTTTCTTTGGAGGTTAAGTATGGTATAAGGATATATGTCTTGTTGTCAAAGTGATATGGGGTGGATTATGATTGTCAACAGTGATATGTCAGTTTGAGTAAGATTCTATTAGGTGAAGAATCTACCTAGTAGTTTAATAAATCTGAGTAAGATTCTACCCAGTAGATCAGTAAAGCTCTGTGGATGATGGACATGTAGGTAAGACCCGGATGTAGATGGTGCCATCCAATAGCCTTGTAGCCTGCCTGGAAAGAAAGGAAAAGAAGGAAGTCTTTCATTTCAGTTTTTGGAGGAGCTACAGTCTTCACCATTACCTTTGGGCGTTGGTCTCAAACTCTTTCAGGGCCCCAGTGCAGACGCTTCAGCCTTCCAGTGCAAACCTTTGGACTTTCAGAACAGGCCCACACTGGACTCTCCATTGAACTTTGACTGGATCCTCTGGCTGTCCAGCCATTTTGCACTCTTGCCCCCCTGAATCTGCAGTGGCCATTTTAGGACTACCTAGTAAATCTTTCATACAATCACATATGTATTTTGTATTAAGTCTATTCCTCTAGTGAACTCTAATTAATACACTATCCTTCACTCACAGTACTGGAAATTGAAGTGAGTCATGTACCTTTGTCTCTTTCATGAGAGTGAGAAATTAAGTGTTAAATTACTGAACATTACATACACCAGGCTAACTAGGCAAGATTCAAGCATAGAATTTGTTGCTTCTCCTTGTAAATACACATTCAGGCTGATTGGAACACAGGGATCATTTTTACAGGAACAATTAACATTTAAGAGCCTACTTTCACCAAGGTACACTGCTGGAAAACCATAATATTTCACAAAGAAATAAATGTGCTAAATGGTTTGAAACAGATTATTCTGGATAGAGAGTACCAGAGTCTGTATTTTACTCTGTGAAATTCTAGGTTAGGCCATGATTATACATTAGGCTATGGAGTCAAGTACAATCAGGTCTGAATGTCTGAATTACAACTTCATGAGATATTTTGAGAAGTGCTGAGACAGCTTAGGTCCCACCAGATATCTCCTTTCCTGGCTTGTCACACTGCTGTCTCAAAACTCAGAGAGACTAATTGTTTCAAGTTAATTTTTAGATGTTTGAAATTAAGGTATGTGATATTTTTCTATGCACTTTCTTATCACAGTTTATTGGACTTACTCTTAGCTGAGGTGTTGATAGAAACAGCATAAGATATTTATTTATTTACTGGTTTGTCTCACTTTTTGAGACAGGATTCTGCCATGTAGTCTAGGTTGACCTCAAACTCAGCTCGCAGTCACCTTCCTGCTTAAGCCTCCTAAACTGGGATTGTAGGCATGAAACAATGTAATTTTAGAGTACTAGAAATCCCTGAGAAAGTCAGGTCTGAGAAAGACTTATGGCAACCAGAGTGTACTGAAAGGGCATTAGATGTGCAGGGTTCAGGTAAATAAAGTCTCCAGAAGAGAAGGAAAAAAGCCAGAGAAACTGCAAAGGACACTAAACTACAAGCTGTGCCAGTCAGACGATTGAATAGAGCCTGTTGTAGCCATAAGACTCAGTTTTATCTGCCCCAAAGAATGACAAAAGACTGTAGCACGGGTACACTTGTCACAACATCCTGATGCCTTTGCTCATTACCAGTGATCTCTGTTCCATGCCAACACGGTCTCCATCCAACTGCATCACATAGTTCTGGAAAACTGGGGAAGAGCAGCAGGAAGTGACAGAGCAGGGTATAATTAACAAATATCCCTGCAGATGCTGACCGCGCCTGGTTCATACCCCTTACATCTTTTAAGCTGACTGAAAACTGTCAGTAGCGTCATCTCTGTGTTGAGCATTTACATTTTCCCCCTAAAACTGCAAGTATCAAGAAATTAAATTAAATTAAATTTCCTCTCCCTCCTTCTTAGCACTTCCCAAACAACGACCCTCTGGCTGGTTATATTTGGTTACATTTGAAATAGGTGTTCTGTGTATATCTCAGAATTTTCTCAAGAATTTCAGCTCCTGTAGCCCCATGGGGTAAGGTTATGCTTGATCCACTGACTTCCCATCCCAAGACCCTTTCCATTTACCTACCACAGATGCTGTATTTCCAAAACAGGTTATTACTCCCTAGAATGTGCACCTCCAATTTTGCCCATGGGATGGAAGTAGATAGTGTGCAAGAAAAAAAAATTACTGAATATTATATTACCAACATCTGAGGCATACAAATATAGCATATTTTTTGAGGTGGGGTAAGGGTAAGATTCACTTATTAGATAGACCATTTTTACTGGTCAACTTTCTTGTTGCTGGGACTAATTGATTTACAAGTTTGAAGAAGGAACTAGTGTATTTGGCTCATAGAAGTTTCAATCTGTGCCCAGCTGGCTCCAGTGCAGAAGTATCATGGCAGAGGGCATTGAAACAAAGCCGCTCACTTCACGGTGGCCAGGAAACAGAGTGCAAGGGAAGAGCACCAGCCAGAGAGGCACCTTTTGGTATGGCTTATTTCTAGAAGTTCTCCCAAAGCCTCATGAGCTCATAGGTGGGGCATTTTGGAGCTCGCTGGATCTAGGGTGTGTGATACTGGGATTGAGGGTGTGTGGTACTAAATTAGTCCACTGATTGAAATTAGTATAGTTCTTACATCCTGGATGGGGTATAAAAAAAAGGAGAGAAGGTAGGCTTGTTGCTGCTGTTGCTGCTTTGCTCTCTCCTGTATGCTCACCATGGGCAGCTTTTCCTCTCTGACGTCCCTCGCCTGGGCCATCCTGGTTTAGAGTCTGCCAATCACAGACTGAAAGCTCTACCTACTGTGAGTTGAAATAAACCTTTCCTCCTTTAACTTTGAGTGTCCTGTATTTTGTCTCAGCAATAAGAAAGGTGACTAAGACCCCTGCAAAGGCAGCCCTCAGTGAGCCATCTCTCCCAAATGCGCCGCCCCTGTAGCACTTTCAGGTATGGACATCAGTGAGTTAGTGCACTGATACATACAGTGCTCCTTAAAGTCCAGCCACCTCTCCAGGAGTCTCTCAGTCCGGTCAAGTTGAGCATTAGGAATAACTGTACACGTTTTAAGACACATGTGACCCGAGGTTTTAGTGAGATTTAACAGAAGTTTAATGAGTAGTTATTATATACCAGATATTTTACTACATTCATTAGTATGTTCCTATAGTTTAATTACAGTCTAATTTCATTAACATCTCACTATAATTTCTTCTACTTATAACCTTTGCCCTATTGGGTTTCAACAGTGAGGATGGATCACCTTATGGTGGCAACCAAAAGAATAGTGTGTGTCTGTGTTCTTTTTAGATTATTGAGCATCCAAAACTCCCTTTTAAACATCTGCACACTCAAATCTTTGTGAGAGGAATGATTTGATTATTCCAGTGAGCAGAAGCAGGAGCCTCTTCTTCATCATGCAGCACCTACCATTCAGTGTCTTCCTCTACCCCTTCTTTGCTTCTGAAATGTCTGGTGTTCAGGCTACTGAGAGCTGTGAACCATCTGAAGGTGGTGTTTTGTTTCTTTGTATGAGTGATGTTTTGGCTTTAAGTAACAGAAGGTGCCTCAGAGTTGCTGAAACAACACAGACTTGAGTTATTTCATATAGCAAGAAGTCTAGAAATCAATAACTTTAGAGGTTGGAGTAGAAGTTTCTATTATCATCCAGTTCCCAGGGTTTTTTCTTCTTTTTATCTGCTCTTCCAAGCATAGGTTGTTGAAAATGTTGCTCTGTCTGCACACAGAATGGGTGCTAGAATGCCTTAATTACAATATGCTAATTGGTAAGGAAAGAAATTGGTAAGGAAAGTGCTCTGACAAGAAGAGGTTTTCTTTCTGTTTCATTAGAGAGAAAAACCTTTGGCACAAGTACCAGCAGAGCTCTGTCTGTGTCAGACGGGCTAATACTGCATTGCATGGCCACATTAGATGACTGGCTGGCAAAGATGACTGACTGACTATGCCAGTTACACTTTATCTTCCCAGTTTCAGTAAAAATATAGAGGTAAGCTAGATACCATGGCTGATTCCTGCAGTAGCAGTTATTTGGAAGATCAGGGAGGGAGGACTGCTTGAGCCTAGGCATAAAGGTCACCAGGGACACCATAACAAGACTCATTTTGAATAAATTCATCAAAGAGGAAGGCATTGTTTTGACAAACAGAAAGGAAGAGATGGCCAGTAGATGTAATCATCAGTGTCTGCCATGTGCAGGGCCTTTTGATAACAACCAAAGTGCTGCTCTAGAGAAAATTGCAGTGTTATTGGTTGATGAGAATTCCTGTTTACTTTGGATTTATCTTTTCATGTGTGTTAAATCCATCTTCATTGTGTTTCTACTATTTGCATATTTTTTCTTTGAAAATTTCTTGTATTTACAACCCCCTTCATGATTACACAAAGAGGAGTCCACTGTTTTAGATAGAAGGATCAAGAGTGAGAAGCTTTGCATGACTAGTACTGAGAAACTGTTAACTGCACCAAACCCATATGACTAACTCCTCTACTTGGATGTTTTTCATGTACTCTTCCCAGTCCTCTGTAAAATTTCCATAACCTCTGCAGGAATATCTGAAAAAGTGTGTGAAGGCAATTTGTAATATTTATGATACTCTTGTGTACAGACATCTACCTATTTTTACTATTTTTATGTATCTGTTTCCTTTCACTCAGGATTTGGAACTTACTTTCATATAACTTCAGCCTTTTTCAGAGTTGTGTTGATAAATGAAAATTGAAAAGAGCAAAACTATCCTATCTCTGCTTTCTTGACATCAATTATCCTCAAGTTTTCCTAATATCCACATTGATTTTTAAAGTAATGTAGAAAAACTAAAATGTGAAACGAGTTAGAGGACAAATTTTCCAGCAATCCAATAGTGTTTAAGATCAGGGAGGTATAATTTCTCCAGCACCAAAAATATAATTTTCAGCATCAAGGTCTTATAATTCAGGCTTATTTTTGTCCTAGATTTTTTTATTGAAGAAATAAGAATATAAATTGTATGCCCTATATTTAATTACCTGCAAGGTGGTTAAAAAATCTAGAAAGTATAATAATAACTTCCATAGTGCTATTAATTCCAGAAATCCTTCTAATTGTCCATCTTTTGCCTTCCTGTACTGGACGAGTCTATACAATACCTTCCTTATCCCCCACTGTGTTCCTTAGCAACTGCATTGACATTTAGAATTTTGCAGGCATCAAAATGCTGAAGACAGCGAAATATCTACTCTCATCATAAATGTCTCTTGAGTAATAACTACCTATAAGTTATATAACTTCACTGATGTTACAGTTATCTTAATCAGAGACCCTAAATTAAACGCAGCATCATTTTTTACTAAGCATCTCCTTAACACTAACTCTTTTTCAGGGCAAGAAGCCATCAGTCACCCAGTTTTCAATGTCAATAAGTGAATTACTTACATTTGATTTTTTACTTTCCTTAGTTGTATTGGTTACTTTTCTCTTGTTGCTGAGACAAAATACCGGACACCCACAATGAAGGAGGGAAAGGTTTATCTAGCTCACAGTTTGTGGAGGTTTCAGCTCACAGTTGGCTTGTTCCAAAGCAGAGTGGCACAGGGCACAGACCAACCTCCCATGGAGGTTGAAGATAGCAAAAGCAGAAACATAATAAGAGCAAACGGGAGGAGTGGTGGCAAGAAGCCTCTTTTGCTCCCTTACATAAGCAAACTATCCACCCCAGGGCGGGTGTAGCACTTACACCTATGAATCCATCGTAAACTGTATAAGCCCACCCAAGACTGCAGGTAGCTTTGGGGGGACATCCAGACACAGATCAGAACATTTGTCTTCCAGTTTTTTTGGTTTTCCTCATGATATATAGCATGATGTTTCATATATGTGTACATTATAGAATGGCTAAATCAAGCATTTAATTTTTATGAATGGATTTTTATTTTTTGGAGTAAAAATACATGAGATCTACTCACTCAATAATTTTCAAGTGTACAATAGATTAACCCTAGTCACCATATGTGCTGTGATCTCTTAAACTTATTTTTACCTAACTAAAATTTGGTGTTCTTTAAGCAAAATCCCCTCATCCCTCTGTTTTAGTCACTTTCCTCTTTCTGGGACAGAATTCTCAGACCCCACGACTTACAGGAAAAGTTTATTGTGTCCCACACTATGTACATCGTCTGATGGTTTCAAGATCAGACAGCCTCACAGCAAGGCATGGTGGACAGGAACAATGTGCAGTAGAAATACAGTGGCTGCCGCTGAGTTTCGTTCAATGGAAAGCCAAATTTGTATGCTGTATCTTCATGTACTTTTTCAACAGTCCTGGCAACAAAGTCAAAATGACCATGAAAGGTAAACATTTTGAATCAACTGAGGACACAGAGGCATCCATGAGAGAACAATTGAAGACTTTCACAGAAGAGGATTTCCCGAACCAACTGCTTCAGAAAGTGGCATAAATGGTGGGATAAATGTATATGAAGCATGGGAGATTTTTCTGAGGGGATTTAACATCTTTTACTGTAATAATTTTAAAAAAATATTTAGTTTGTACCCATAGTTTTGATGACTTGCCGTACGTATGCCGCCTTTACTGTTATCTGTTGGTGGATATAGTTCATTATGTTATCCTGGCTATTGCCAATAATAGTGCAATCCATAATTGCCTTAGTTATTTGTTATGTTGCTGAGACAATATGCCTGACACCCACAAGTTAGAGGAGGAAAAGTTTATTTCAACTCATAGTCTGTAGAGAGTTCAGTCCATACTCAGCTGGTTCCAAGGCAGGGAAGCATGGCAGAGGGGCATCGAGAGGAGAAACAGTCCTTGGCAAAGCAGGCACGAGACAGGGAAGCAGCAGCCAGCCTGCCTTCTCTCTCTCCCTTATTATCCCACCCACCCTATAAACCTATTGATTGGTGCCACCCACACACAGGGTGGGGCTGCCATTATCCACACCCAGAACTATGCTAATTTCAATCAACAGACTAATTCATTTCTACATACCCTTAATTCCAGTATTACACCCTAGATCCAGCCAACTCTAAAAGCCCCACCTATAAGCACATGACTTTGGGGGGCATGTCTAGATACAAACCACAACAATATGAGAATGCACACGTATATTTTGCGTACCAATTTCACATTAGTTTGAAATATATGCAGGGCTGGTATTGCTAGAACATATGGTGATTCTACTTATTTTAGCTTTTAAGGAAACTCATACAGCTTTCCCTAATGTTATACTAACTTACATTCCTACAAATGATGCAGCAGTTTCCTTTTCTCCACGTCCTGTCTAAGGTTATCTTTTCTTTCTGATAGCAGCCATTCTAACAGTTGTGAGGCAATGCAAACCTCACTGTGGTACCAATCTAGATTTTCCTATTGATTAGGGATGTTGGGTATTATTTCATTTTTGTTTCTTGAGACAGGGTCTAGGGGCTGGGGATATAGCTCAGTGGAATAAGCTCCTGCCTAGCAAGCGCAGGGTCCTGAGTTTGATCCCCAGTACCGCCAAAAAAAAAAAAAAAAAAAAAAAAATAATAATAATAATAATAAAATCAAAAAAAGAGGGGGCTGGGGATATAGCTCAGTGGAATAAGCGCTTGCCTAGCAAGCGCAGGGTCCTGAGTTCGATCCCCAGTACCGCAAAAAATAAATAAATAAATAAAAAAAGAGACAGGGTCTCTTTATTTTTTTTTTGAACTCTTCTATGTTGAAAACAAGTGGTGAGAGTAAGGGCTCTTGTTTTCTTTCTGACCTTAGAGGGAAAACTTTCAACTTTTCATGCTTGGGTAAGATGATTTTGTGGCCCTGGCATACATGATTTTCATGGTGTTGAGGTAGATCCCTTCTGGAATTAATTTGTGGAGAGTTAGAATATTTAGATTTATCTAATAACTTTTATACAGTTATTGAGATGATCAGCTGGTTTTTCTTTTTCTGTTATTGTATTGTATGACATTTATCTATCAGCAGCCAGTGATAAGTTCCAGTATGTCAGAAGAACGATTTTTTGAAAGTGCTACTGAATTCAACTTGTTTGTATTCTGTTGGGGACTTTTGCATCCATCTTCAATAAGGATATTGGCCTAAGTTTCCGCTTTTATAGTTTCTTTCTCCAGCTTTAGCATCAGGATAATTTTTGCCCAGTAAGACAAGTTTGGAAATATTTCCTCTTCTAAATCTGTAGATGTGTTGGAAAATGTTTCCTATTAGGTTTTGGAATGTTTAGTAGAAGTCAGCAGTGAAGCTCTTGGTCCCGGTGTTCTTTGATGGAAGACTTTCGTGGATGCATTCTCCAGATTCACTATTAGTCTGTTCAGGCTTTTTATTTCTTCATGATTTATTTTTGTTAAAATGTGTGTTTTGAGAATTCATTTATTTTTCTTGGGTTCTCCAGTTGGTTGGTGTATAATTTTTCACGATTGTCTCTAACAGTTCTTTTTATTTCTGTGTCATTGGTTGTAATGTCTGCTCTTTCATTTCTGATTTTAGTTATTTGGAACTTCTAACCATCCCATTAAGCATTTGTCATTTTAATTTTTGGTTTATCGTTTCAAAAACCAAGTCTTAGTTCCATTGATCTTTTTTCCTAATATTTGCTGAGTGTATAGAAATAAATTTATAAAAGGAAGTGAAGAGTTTACACAATGGAAGAATCGAGGAATAAATCTATTTCATGTATTCCTGGACTTCTCATATCTCATACTTTATGGTGCTGTGAAGGAAGAGAACTCGAGGAGAGACTAGCAACATATGCTCTCACTCCCTCAAAACCATTATTCTGCTCTGTCTCCCCTCTTCTGTGACTATATTCCTTTTACATGTGTGTGTGCTTTCCAGAGCTTATCCTTAGACCTTCACCAAAGTCTCGCATCTTTTTTTATGCCTTAAGGAATTTCACACAAGGTGAGGGAAGAAGAATCTCACACATGCTAAGGTGGGAATTTTTCTTCCACTTGTGTGCACTTCAATTACTTTACACTAAAATAGATGCACTTCCCCAAAATGATCCAGGTAATACAGGTTCATAAACTTGATTCCATAATTTCTGTATTCTTAGCAGAACTGACACCAGTAAACATTTTACCTTCCAGTATTATCTATAATACTTGAATTTTAATAAAATGGAAATTATAGAAGCACATATTCCTCAGTCATGACTTCCGGTAAATGGATGAGCATTCTGTTTCCTGCCCTCCAAATCATCCCAGGGACCACTATACATTTGTTACTGATAACTAGTTCTTCATCCAACACAGCAAAAACTGTGGTTTCTGAGGAAAACTAAAACTCCCAATTCCTGCTTTAAGAATGGATTTAAACAATCAATTGTGTTTCTTGGACCTAGGAATGAAAAGAGAAATTTCTCATCTGAATTCTGATGTTTCAAAATCAGAAAAATATGTCCAGAGATAATTGAATAGTAAGTACTTTCCATGAATTCAAAAAATCTAAACTAGCTGACCAAACTTAAAGCCTCAAAAGCAGTTCTGGAGAATGAAAATACAAATTTGACAAATTAAAGTTAAAGGACACAAGAATAAGAACACTTTTTCCAAGGTTTTGACAATTTAGGACAATTGCCTCTAAAGAAGTCTGCTGTCTATATTTACCCTAACATGTCAGGTGTTACATACAGATAAAACGTGCATACTAATAGCAAGAGGTAAGGTAGGAGTGGGATCCTTAACTCATCATTACTCCTAGGGCTCAGGTCAGTTGTTTTTCCAATGGTACAAAAATATAGTCAGGAAGAAAGGTCCGTGACTCACAATAATAAAATATCGATGCCTTTACTCTCCAAGGTTTTTAGAGCAGATCTTTCAGCATTCTGAGAAACAAAATGCCAATATCTTTTCTGGTAGAACAATAGTTTACCCAGCTATTCAGAGGGAACTCAACCTAAAAATGTCATCTGGGCCCCACAGCTGGTGAGGAAAGCTTTAATAATTTTAAATCCTCTCAGGGTATCTTGGAAGTTTTCATGTGGTCATAGAAGGATTTTTCTTGTGACCCCTTCAGAAAGAGACAGCAAGCACTACACTGCAAGTGCTGAAGTCTGTTTAAATAAAAAGTGCTACTTCCTGTGGTATGAAAAGCCTCCAACACATGGAAATCTTAAAACTGGCACCAATTAGATGATATTTACTAGAATAACAGTTTGAGTGCTTGACAAATATTAGATATTAAGCATTTTTAAGCAATCTGTCGAATTAGTAGAGAAATGAATTTTATATAATCTCTGGGCTATGCTTATGAGCCATTTTGAAAATGCTTCAGAGAGGAGCTTTTGAAATAATAAAACTAAGACAAGCATAACATTTTAAAAAAGCAAATACTAGTATGGCAACATGGGAATTAATATAGAAGAAATTCCTTAGGATTTGCAGAACAGCTTTACCAACAGCAATCAAATGTATTGTGGGAGGAACTTGATGTTTCATATAGTCTTGAGAGCTGCTGTAGAAGCAAAATTTATTTATGGAATTTTCCTTTAGGAATAAGAAAGGTAAAAAATCAGGTCCCTCAAAGTAATACAAAGAAACCATGGCCCAGTCAGTTTTGAAAACTGTCAGCTCATCCCAAAATGCACTTTAAATGCACATAATCTGAGTTAAATGTGCTGATTTCAGATCAGCCACATGAGTTGTTACAACCACTGTCAAATTTCTTTACTTCTTTCTATTTCACAATTCCTATTTATAAAGGAAGAGGTGATATTACAGAATTGCTGATTTTTTGTCTGTGATTCAATGACATGCTGATACTATAGGATCTAGTAAGAAACTTTAATCTATATTGTCAAACCATCCCTGATAATTCCAAATAAGCCATGGTTTAAAAAGTGTAATAGAGGCAATATTCCATCATCATAACTTCTCCATCTCTTTTCAGGAGTATACATAATGTAAGCTAGAATATAGTTGAAAAAATAAGATCTGTTTTCAGTTTCAGAAAGCTACGTGATCTGAATATTGGTTGACAGAGTCATCTCATCTCTGTTTTTGAATGAGAAAATTTGATAGTGTAAGACCACTTTGTTAGAAGGTCAGTGAAATGCTGGGTAGATTATTACCCAAAATAAGGCTTAAAAGACAGATGTAATGATACTATTTATAATGGAATACTAATGTAATATTTCTGAAAGAAAGTATTTCAAACAATTTTCTTCGATCAGAGGGGCCAGGAAAGAAAATATGGGTGTTTATATCTCTCCACATACCTTAAGTATTGAAATTTTTAAAATTATAAAGTAATATTACTACAGACTCTCACAAACAAATGAATCTGTATATTTAAGAAATTGTTTACTGTCTTTGTGTATGGCCATGATTTGTGATTACTGTGGTGGACATGCTCCACTTGACAAGGAGATCCAAATACAGAATGAAGAGGGACCCCAACCTCATGCCCAGGTTATGTTCTTCGCTGATTTTTGAAATGACCTCTATGTATAGAGTGCTAGTTAAGTCTGGCCTTTACTAGTTTGCTTTCTAGCTCTAACTTCAATGACACAACTAATTTTCAAGGTCAAGGCTATACTGACAGTACTCCCACATGCTATATAATCCACTGCTGTACATTGATTTACTATTAGGACCTTCTTAAATGTTTTGCCACATCCTAATCAATTGTATAATTTCAAGTGGTAACATTCCTCACAACTGAAATCATTGGTAGGCTATGCTTACCTATAATTTTTCTTTATATCTTCCTTTTTTCATAGTAAACGAGCATATGGAGGCCAACCCAATACTACAAGGAACTATTTTTCATTAGTTATGGCAATATAGGGAAAGAACAAACTTCTCTGTTACCCTGAACTATGTCCAACAGTAAATTTATGAATTAGAAGCACCATGGAGCCAAAGCAACTTTACGGTAGGTTTATCTTTGATTAATCAATTTTTACATATACTGTGCTCAAAACAAAAATGAGAAAATGGGCTAACAGACTGTTTAAAAGCTTATAGTGCTTCATAGAAAATAACAGAAATAACAGTATAGTGAAATGAGAAATTACACACTTGTAAATATCTTCAAGGGTCATTATCATCATTTATCAAAATAAAATATGGTAGTTTTAGTTTGCTAAGAAGAATTGCATACTAGTTAGATGCTTTGTATCATTTCCTTGCTCTCATGAAATATAATAGTTTATTTGCAAAAATGTATCTTTTGTTAATGTACACTGCACAATACTACCTTCCTAAGAAGATGAAATGTTTTAGATTGGTGAATGACTGATTTATTAAGACAGGTAGCACAAAATAACAGCAAGCCACGCAGAAAGCATTAAAAATCAAGTCAACAATGAGAAGCAGCCAAGGTTATCTATTTCCAGTTTTAGCTCTGTTCCCTTAAATGATGAGATATAAAAGGATCATTACCTCAGTGCTTCATGTAGGATATATAAGTCCCTCAATTGAAGGCTCAGTTGAGGCACTTCTGAATCCAGGTAGCTGGGTTTACATAAAGAAATAAACATGAGCATCATTTGGTCTTAAGAACCAAACAAATAAATCTGGTTTTATCTCAGTAAATAATACCTTGGCTCCAACTGACCACTGTCAGGCACCTCTGTTTAGTGACCCAGGAAATCATAAGACAAAACACAGAATGTGTAAATTTTGACCATAATATAAATGACAGGATATTATAAGTGTATTTCTTCACAGTCTATTCAGGTACATTTCCCTCTCTAAATCAGCATGTGTCAGGTGACAGGGCTTACACTGTACTCCTGAGGGCACGGGTCCACCAAACCCAGATCTCCTTACAGCATCACGACGTGTTTTCTGATATCCAATTGCTCTTCTTTTCTGTTGCTGTTAAGCTCCCTGACTCCCTTAAACAGACTTGCTCTCCAGCTGGGGTTCAGGTTTCGTTGGGGCCCGGGGAACCCTAAGAGTCACCTGATGCTCCCCTCTATGTGTTCTGCTCTCACCTGACCTTCACCCTCCCTCTGCTCTGCTCAGGAGACAGCCACCCTTGTCCGACAGACCTTTGTCTTTTCTGAATTTCTTTTTCATGTCCCTGTCCTTACTCCCTCCTTCCTAAACTCTGTTCACTCCTTTCCTTTTGGCCGCCTCAAATTTAGACCATTCTGTCTCCCCCATGTCTTCCAAAAATGAGAAAATTCTGAGCATAACAGTGTTTACTACACATGTTTTTCATCCATCAAAGAGTGTAACATAAATTTTTCTGGAATTGTGACCATATGAAACAAAGCTTTAAATTTTACCGTATTGATTCCCCCCCGTTTTTAAAAAAAAAAAAAGCTCTAAGAATTTCAAGTCTAATGATAATAATATTTTACTTCCAAAACATACAAGGTTAGACAGGAGAAATTGAAATGAAATAAAAATATATGTATTTTTTTCTTCAATGGGCAATGCCATTTTTGTTTGTTGTGGGTGTAATTAAAACAGACAAATGATATTTGATTTAACTGACTTGGGAGATTTATTCTCCTTTGTTTTGTATACTTGATTTGAAGTCTCTGACCTAGTTCACCAACACTCATTCTAATAACTGCCTGCCCTTAGAAACGTTGTCAAAGGATTCTTTTTACAAAAGAAATAGCAATCCTGAGCTTACAGTTATACTCTCTTCCATAACCTCCTTCTACTCCACCACCCAAAGTAAGCTTATTCTCATTTTTCCTTATACATACATTTTATTTACAGGATGAAAAATTTCATTAAATCATCAACTACCCAATAACCTCATAGAAAAACAACACTTCATTACATTTGTCTCCACCTTCCAAATGCCTAACAGATGCTTAGTTAAACCTTGCATGTGTTTGACCATGTTTAAACATCATAGAGCCCACAACATAAATATCATTTTTCCTGTTTTTACAAATAAGGATAATGAGGTTGAGAAGAGACTTATTTGCCGACAGTCACAAGAGTAGTCTGTAGGAGAAGGATCCTGTTATATGATGATTAATATGTATTAACCAGAATTAAAATATATTTTTTGAAAAAATAAAGTGAAGGATTACAAAATAAATGATTAGTTTTGAAGGCCATGACTATTACTCAAATTCCTTAACTAAATTTTTTCAGTTTTTCTCTCTATATCATCAGGTAGTAACATATTTTCATTATTCGCTTTTACTTGTAACAAAAGTTATTTAGAGTCAATAGTTTGTAAGATGCATGTATATTAAAATTAAAAAACGTTTGGATTAAGAAATAATCTTCTGAAATATTTTTATTATCTACTGAGTAAAAAGATAAATTGGGTTAAATTTTATCCATTGACAATGTTACAAATATATTTTAAAATTTGTATTTACTTAATAAATTATGATTTAAAATTTATAACCACACTTCATAGAAATACATAGCTTTCTATTTTCAAGAGAATAAAAACAACACAGAATTTTAAAGCACGATGATAGGGAATAGACAATGAGTATTATATTGCACATTTTTATCTTCAAAGTAGTTGCTCAGATTACCAGATATAGGTGTGCCAAATTTATCAAACAATATAAGTACTAACTCTTCCTTCCAATGAACTCATAGAAACTAGTAGTACAATTACCTTAGCTCTCTTCCTATATATAAATATATATATATAATCCCCCGCTTCGTTCTTTTCTCCTTTGCCCCATCCCAATTATTCTTTCCTTTTGAGTAGTTTCTTTCCCTTTCACTACATCTGTTGTACCTCTGGGTACTTGTTTTCACTTTCAGTTTCTTACATTAGGGAGCCAATACTATGTTTCCATACGCGAGTTTCACTTATTTCACTTATGAGCATGGTCTCGAGTTGCATCCATTGACCTATAAAAGCCTTGAATTTCTCTTTCTTTACAGCTGAATGGTACTTCTTTGTATAAAAACACTACATATTTTTTTCCAGTTTTCAGTTGATTGGCATTTGCTTTGTTTCCAAGGTTTATCTTTTACAAATAGTGCTGCTATGAACATGGGTGCACATATATCACTGTGGTATGATGTTTTCAATTCTTCTGGGAAGATACCCAGAAAGGGAATAGCTGGGTTCAATAGGACCTCTAATCCTAGTCTTTTGAGGAATATGCACACTGATTTCCACAGTACTTTCATTAGTCCACACTCCCACTAACAGTGGAGAAGAGTTCTTTTTTCCCTGTAGCTCCACCAGCATTTGATATTGGTTGAGTTTTTGATGATAGCCCTTCTTTCTGGGGTGAGATGGACTCTGTTGTTTTAATTTGCATTTCTCAAATAACCAATGATATTGAATATTTTTTCACATATATATTTGCGATTTGTATTTCTCCATCTGAGAAATGTATATTCATCTCAGTTGCCCATTTTGGATTGGGTCTTTGAATTTGGGGGGCTTGATTTTTGAAAATTCTTCATATATTCTAGATAAAAGTCATTTGTCTGAGGGACAGTCGGATAAAACTTTTTCCTTATTCACCAGTTTTCTTTTCACACTGTTAGGGATTTCTTTTGATGTGTGAAAACCTTTCAATAAGATGAGATCCCAGTTGTTGATTCTTTGAGGCATTTCCATGCAGTTTGGTTTTTGTTCATGAACTTTCTGCCCACCTCTATATCTTCAATATTTTTACCTACTTTCTCTTCCAGTAGATTTAGTTTTTCTGTTTAAATATTTAGATCTTTGATCCATTTTGACTTTAGTTTACTGCATGGTGATAGACATGGGTCTAATTTTAGTCTTCGGCATGCAGAAAGCCAATTTTTCCAGCACCATTTATTAAGGAGGCTATTTGTCTTCCAGTGAGCGTGCTCAGCCCCTTTGTTCAAAAATAAGGTGGGTGTGTGTGTTTGTACTTGTGTCTGCATCTTTTAATTTGTTCCATTGATCTTCAGGTATATTTTATTCCCAACACCATGGTGATTTTATCACAGTAGCTTTGTAGTATAGTTTCAAGTCAGTGATTGTGATGCCTCCAATTTTGCCTTTGTTGCCCAGGATGGCTGTGAAATTTTAGATCTGTTCTGATTCCAAATGAATTTTAGAAATGTTTCATCTATATCTCTGAGTTATATTAATGGTGTTTTAATTGAGACTGCACTGAATCTGTACAACAACTTTGGGAGTATGGTCATTTTCACAATGTTGGTTCTTCAATACATGAGCAAGGAATATCTTTCCATTTTCTAAAATCATTTTTGATTTCTTTTTCAGAATTTTCACTGTGTACACCTTTACTTTATTTTGTTTGATTGATTCCTGTTTCATTGTTCTTATGCTATTGTGAGAAGTGTAATTTCCTTAATTTCTCTCTTATTGTGGTTGTTGTTTGTGTATAGGAACGTTCTTGATTTTTAAGTGTTGAATTTGTAACCAACTATGTTTAATTTGATTATTAAATCTACAATTCTTTTGATGGAGTTTTTGGGCTCTTCTATGTAAAGCATCATGTCATCTGCAAATAACAATTTTACTTCTTCCTTTCTTATCCTTATTCCTTTTATTTCTTTCTCTTGTCTAATTTTTCTGGCATATGTTTCCAGCACTATATTGAAAAGGAGTAGTGACAGTGGACATCCTCATTTTGTTCCTGTTTTTAAAGTGAAAGTTTTCAGTTTTTGTCCATTTATTATTATGTTGGCTGTTGGTTTGTCATACATGGCTTTTATCTGAGTCTTGTAAAGACTATTTATTCCAATTTTTGTAGGGTTTTGATCATGAATAAATGTGGGACTTTATCAAAAGCTTTTTCTGCATTTATTGAGATGATTATGTGATTTTTATCGTTTACTGTATTGATATGGTGTTTTACAGTAAATGAGTTGTGTATATTTAACTATCCCTACTTTCCTGGGATGAATCCCACTTGGTCATGATGTACAATTTTCTTGATGATATGGTCCATTCTGTTTGCGAGTATTTTATTGAGGGTTTTTGCATCTATGTTCATTAGGGAGATTGGCCTGTAATTCTCTTCTTTGCTTGGGCCTTTCTCTGGTTTTTGTGTCAGGATAATACTTGTCTACAGGAATGAGTTAGGGAGAATTTCTTCCCTTTGGATTTCGTTAAAAAATGTGAGAAGAACTGACATAAATCTTCTAAATTTCTTGTAGAATTCAGCTGCAAAACCATCAGGAATTGAACTTTTCTTTGTCGATAAGATTTTTTATTACATTTCTAATTTCACTGGCTGATACGGAGTTATTCAGGATTTTTATATCTTCTTGATTCAGCTCTGGTAATTCATATGTATCCAGGGCTCTGTTGATTTCCTCCATGTTTTCCATCCTATGAGAGGAAAGATTTTCTAAGTAGGTATTGATGATCTTCTGAATTTCTACAGGATCTGTAGCGATTACATCCTTTTCATTCCCAATGAAATGAATTAGAGTTTTTTCTTTCCTTTTTTTCGTAAGTTTGGCAAGGGGTTTATCAATTTTATTTATTCTTTCAAAGAACCAACTCTTTGATTAATTAATTCTTTGTATTGTTTTCTTAATCTCCATTGCATTAATTTCTGCTCTAATCTTCATACTTTCCTCCATTTTTGGTCTTCTGGGTGGACTTGGTCTTTTTTTCTAGAAGGCTGAGGTGCAGCATAAGTTTGTTTATTTGTGCTCATTCTGTTTTCCTGATGTGAGAATTCACCACTAAAAATTTTTCTCTCAAGATTGCTTTCATTGCATTGCCCAGGTTCTGGTAAGTTGCATCTGCATTTTCATTTGATTGTAGATATTGTTTAATTTCTTTAATTTATCTCTGACTCATTAGTTTTTCAGTAGGGTGTTATTTAATTTCCATAGGTTTATGAATTTTTGCAATTTCTTTTGTCAATAATTTCCAATTTCATTGCACTGTGGTCTGATAGTATGTATGGGATACCTTTGGTTCCTTTGCATTTACTTAAGCACATTTCGTGGGCTTAAGTAAATGGTCTCTTTTGGAGAACATCCATGTACAGCTGAGAAGAATGTGTATTCTAGTGTTAGGTGGAGCACTCTATAAAGATCTGCTAAATCCATTTGTTCAGAGATTTGGTTAATTTCTTTGGTGATTTTTTTGTCTAGTTGGTCTATCTCTTTGCGATAACTGGTGTTAAAGTACCCTGTTATGATTGGGCTTCTTTGTATTTGACTTTTCCTATCTGTTAAATTTTGTTTTATATAGTTGGAAGATCCTTTATTTGGTGCATAGATATTTATGATTGTTGTCTCTCCCTCTTGACACTTCCTCTTAACAAGTATGTTATGAACTTCTTCATGTCTTTTGATCTTTCTATGTTTCAAGTTCACATTGTCTGCAAATATAGTAGGTTCTCCTGCTGTTTTGTGGGTTCCTGTTGCATGCTGTATTGTTTTCCACCCTTTGATTTTTAGTCTAGGAATTTCTTTTTGAGTTAAACTTGTTTCTTGTATATAGCATAGTATTGGATTTTGTTTCTTGATCTACTTTTGCAGTCTGATTCTTTTGATTGGTGAATTGAGGGCATTTATATTAATAGTTATAACTGACATGCAATGGTCAAGATTTGTCATGTTGTTTTCCTGCTGTTGCTCCCCTGCTTTTCCTTTCTGTTTAACTGCTTGCTCTACTAGGTGATTCCTTTCAGGTGTTGTTCTTAAAATTGTGGTGCGTTTTTTCTCTTTCTACAGTATCTTTCAGTGCTCTTTATAGGGTTGGTTTGCTGGTCATGAATTTCTTCAGTTCTTCTGTGTTGTGGAAGTACAGTGATCTTTCACCTGTTGTGGGAGTTGTGCTCCTGAGACCACTGTGATAGGTGAAAATCTGCAAAGTAGTGGTGTTATATTTATATTATTACTTATATATAGTTTAAGGTGTTATAAACCCTTCCTATAAAACTTTCCCACTCTCTTATTAACCATTCTTATGCTCTTATAAACACTTCATATGCTCCTAAACACAAGGAGAGATGCTGAATGCATGGGCACAGTGCAGGATAGCAAACAGATGCTATGGTAACTGAGCCAATCAGCACCCAGGATACAGAATACAGTGCTGTGGTTGGTCATCTTCCATTCCATCAGCCAATAGTGTGCTGTGTATAATCTCAGATTGGCAAACTTGTGCAAGTGGTAGTAGCACACGGCATTTCCATTGTGTACAGTATGGTATTCATCAGCTGATGAATTATACACTGTATTATATTTTGATTTAATGTTCTATATGTTTGCATTAACATTTTTATATTTTTATGTTGTTTTAATTTTTAAGCAAAATATTAAAATCATAAATATTATATAAATACCTATATATAGCAAAATCTCATGATATAGCAAAAACTCTGTGATACAAAATTAGATATATTAAAAAACCCCACAATACAGAGAAATCACAAGGGATGACTATATTTAATTTCTATACTAATTTTGAAGGATAGTTTTCCTGATATATCAATCTGGGCTGGAAATTGTTTTCTTTCAGGTCCTGAAATACTTCAGTCCAAGCTCTTCTTGACTTGATGGTTTGTGTTGAGAAGTTTGCTGTGATTCTGATGGGCTTTCTTCTACTGACTGTTTCTTTTCCCTAACAGCTTTCAATATTCTCTCCTTGTACTGAATTTCTGGGATCTTGATTATTATATATCTGGGTGTACATTTATTTGGATTATGGCTAATTGTACTGCTATGTACCTCACTTAACTTTACACCAAATTCTTTTTTCCATGCTTGGGAAATTTTCTGCAATTACTTCTGCAAATAGACTCTTTGTCTATTTGTGTTGTTTCTTGCTGTTTCACTGACACTGATTAGTCTTATATTATCTTTCTTTGCATCATCTTGCAGTTGTTGAATTATTTCCCGGGCCCTTGTTATTTTTAAGAAATCTTTCCTTTTGTGATCATTAGCTTGAATGCTGTCTTCAAGATCTGAATGTCTATCTTCAGTTTTGTTCCAGTGGTTTGCCAGCTTTTCATGGAACTTTTAATCTCCTGGTTATCACTTTGAATCTGTTTCATGCATCCTAATTTTTTATTATACTGTTCACTCAAGGTTTACATCATTTTTCTATGCTCTTTTATTTTTTTGTCTATGACTTCTTTCAGTTTGCTGAGCAATTATTTCATGATTGCAGTCATTTCCTTTTTTTTTTTTAACCTAAGAGACTATTTCTGATCCTATTTCTTCTATACCCTGATGGAGTTATTTATTTACTTCATTTGGTATCATTTCAGAAATTTCAGGTGTGTGATTTCTATGTTCTTCCATGTCCAAGTGTGCTGGACTTTTTCTGGGTGGGCTGGAGGACTGAGACTGCATTTTTGCTCCTTCAATTTGTCACGTTTGAGGATCCTGAGCTTCCCTACGGCTTAGCATTGGTGATGGATTAGTGTGCAGAGTTGCTGCCCTCCAAGGCAGCTTATTAAAGTCCCTACGTTTTCCAGGAACTCAGGGTCCCTCCTGTGATGGTGGTGGCAGGGCAGAGCACAGAGTCTCTCCCATTCGCTCAACAGAGTTCCCAAGCTTCCCCGGGATTCAGCATCAATTCTATGACAGTGGTGTCAAGGCAGAGTGCACAGCCTCTCTCCTCCTTGGCAGGTCACCAAAGTTCCTGAGTTTCCCTGGGACTCAGCATCACTCCCACGATGATAGGGGCTGGGTGGAGGACAGTGTCTCCCCTTGCAGGCAGATCACCAAAAGGCCCCAGTTTCTCTGGGGCTCAGTGTCACTCCTGTGATGGTGTGTGTAGGGTTGAGTTACAGCTCGCTGTGGCTCCTGGAGCTTTCCCTAGATTCTTAAACATATATGAATTACCACAACTGAACCAAGAATATATAAAAACCTAGAACAGTCCAATAACAATCAAAGGAATTGAGTAATCTGCCAGCCAACAAAAAGTCCAGCACCCAATAGATTCACCACTCAATTCTGGAAATACTTCACCAAAATATAATGCCAATACTCCTCAAACTCTTCAACGAAATTGAAAGGCCAGGAGTATTGCCAAACTCAGTCCTGGAATGTAGCATTATCCTGACAGTAAAACCACACAACAACTTAATAAAAAAAAAGCAACTACAAACCAAGGTATGCATTGAACATAAAGGCAAAAATTCTCAGTAAGATACTGACAGATTGCAACAAATCATCAAAAAGTTTACTCTATCAGACAGTGTTTTAGTAGAGAGACAGATATGATACAAGATAGAAAAATGTATAAGAAATTAAAAGATTGGCTTATGATGACCACATAAAGAGTTTGATGAAGAATGAGAGGGTGTCTGCATACCTGAAACCACAGTTCAAGGTTGAAGTTTCCTGCAGTGTCCTGTGCAAGTTCATATCAGAAGGCCAATGAGTCTCTGATGGAAGGCTGAAGAGTCTACGATGGAAAGCCAAAGAATCTGTGCCAAAAGGCTGAAGCACCTGAGGCAGAAGCTGAAGAGTCTGTACTGGAAACCAGGAGATGACCTCCAAGCTGAAAGCAAATACAGGAGCTCCTCCGAAGAATAGAAGCGGCAGTATTTATCACTTGCCCTTTATACAGAATCAGCAGTTTCCAGCAGATGAGCCCCATCCTAGGGCGAGTCCCCTAAATCCTAAGGTGTAGAATTACTGAGGTGAGTTGTCTAAGCTTCTGAACTTCTCAAATTGGCACAATCAATCAAACATTACACTTACACACCGTAACCAAATAGACTTCATCCCAGGAAGGCAAGGATGGCTCAACGTAACAAAAATCATTGTATGTAATATATCACACAAAGAGAAGCATGGACAGAAGTCATGTCATCATCTCAATAAATGCAGAGAAAGCCTTTAACACAATATAGTATCCAATCATGATAAAATCTCTGAAGAAAGTAGGTATCTGAGGACCCCATCTCAATGTGATCAAAGCCATTGTGAGAAGCTGCCAATATAATATTAAATGGGGAAATTTGAAAGCTTTTTCTTTAAAATCAAGCACACAACATGGTGTCCCCTCTGCACTCTTGTTCAGTGAAGGAAGTCAGGTTTTGCTTATTAATTGACAACAGAATTGTTCACATAACAGATCCAAAAAATCTTACCAAAAAACTTCCAGTACTGGTAAATTCAGTGAGGTAGTATGACACAAAATCAATTCAGAAAGATCAATAGTATTTCTATACACCAACAGTAAACATACCTAAAAAGAAATCATGAGAATAAGATCATTCATAATGGCTTCAAAAATATTAAATACTTAGAAAGGAACCTAAAAAAGAAAGTGAATGATCACCATAATGAAAAGTACAGTACACTGAAAAAAGAGATAAAAAATCAGCAAATAAAAAGGTAACATTTAATGTTGAATAGGCAAAACCAATATTGTCAAAATTTCCATGTTAACAATACTGATAGATTTTATGATATCCCCATCAAAATACCAACAGACTTCTTCACAAAACTAACAAATCAGTTCTAAAGTTTATATAGAGCCAGAAGAGATCCAGAGCCATAAGTGCAATCCTGAGCAAAATGAGTAAACACTAGGCATCACAAACCTGGATTCAAGTTATATTACAAAGATTATAAAACTACAGTGATTATAAAAACAACCACAACACAATTCTGACCAAAAACAGACTTATGGATGGATAGAAGGAACAGAGGATGCAGAAATGGCCCCGGGCACATTTAGCCATTTAATCTTTGACAAAGGAAACGAAACATAAACTAGAAAAAAGATAGCATCTTTCATAAATAGGGTTGGGAAAACTGCTTACCCACATGCAAAAGATTGAATGTAAACCTGTCTCTCACATTATACACTAAATTAAAATAAAAATGGATCAAAGATCAGGCTCTAAATGCGGAAAAAGAATGTACTGGAAGATGAAATAAGTAAATCTCTTGAAGACGTAAGCATAGACAAGGACTTTCTAAACGAAATCTCAGTTGTGCAAGAAATAACATCAAGAATCAATACATTGGATTCTGTCAAATTAAAAAAAAAAACCTGCAACAGAAAGGAAACAACCAGCAGAGTAAAGAGACCATATATGGAGTGGGAAAAAATGTCAGCTATTCCTCAGTCTACAATATACAAAAACTCATAAAATTAGATTCCACCAAATAAAAACCTATAGTAAAAGTGGGCAATTTAAATTAACAGACATTTCTTAAAGAAGTAAAAATGGCCAATAGGTACATGAAAAAATATTCAGCATATTTGGCCATCAGAGAAATGCAAGTCAAACCCATTCCAAAATCCGATCATATTCCAGAAAGAATGCCTACCATCAAAAAGTCAAAAAACAATAAGTAGTGGTGAGGCCTTTGGAAAAAATGGAATAGTTTTACATTGTTGGTGAGAATGTAAGCTAGTACAACAGCTATGGAAATCACTATGGAGATTCTTCAGAAAAAATAAAACCTGAAAACAGAAATTCCATTCAACCCAGCTCTTGCCTTTCCAGGAATCTTCCCAAGAGAGATATTTCAATAATACGTGCCTAGCCATGTTTGTAGCAACACAGCTCATAGTAGTTAAATCTTTGAAGTGGCCTAGATACTCAGCAATGGATGATTGTGTAAAGTGAATATGGTTATACACAGTGGAATACTACTCATCCATAAAGAAGAGTACATTTCAATCATTTGTAGGAAAATGGGTGCACTCTGATAACACCGTGTCAAGTGAAATAAATCAGCAACTAAATATTTAATTTTAGTATATGGGCTGCCAAAGTGAGCACAGAAAATGTTCAATATCTCATAATTTTTTTATATAAGAAACCCAAAGTGTAAATAATTAAAAAAGCAAAATTAAGGATAGATCACACAAAACAGGGAAGGAGAACATTTGCAGATGGACAGGGGATCCACAGATGGAGAAAACAGAGAGGAAGGGGATCTAAAATGTACGAGTGAGATGCTCATGTACAAATGAGCCGTGATGAATGTACTCAATATGGATTACAAGCCTGTATTGAAAAAAATGAATCCCACTGCACCTTTTCAGTATATATAATACTTCTTCACTATGGTTTATGTGCTTTTCAAGGAAAGTTGTGTCTATATCTTGTGATATGGGCAACTGCTTTGCAGAGGACAATACACAATGTGCTAACCACTATTCCTCTCCTATAATCTGGTTTTGAAATTTTATGCCACTATTTTTATTGTTTGTTTTTCTTTGCTTTAAAAAATTATGAAAAAATAAATTCACACTCCCTATGTTTGTATGTTTAGATAACGACATTCTGTAGATGTTAATTGGGTATGTAAAATCAATCATTTTAAAATTGTGTTGGCATTCTGAGTGTATGGATCAATGAATGAACAAGATGTTCAAATTTTGCTATATATTTTTTAAAACTGTAGCATATTTAATTAGGGACTTCACTATATTCTCTTATTTTTACAATCTTTTAGTTTATTCTTTTTAATTTTTACATATACAATTAATATGTAAGTAGTAACTCTTATTTTTGTATATTTGTGCCATTTTTTCTCTTATTTATTACTTTAGTATTTTGGAGCAATGCTAAATTAATTTTTATGAGATACTTTACATCATTACACAGTCCTGATTTTAATAAGCATCATATGGATTCTCCCTGTTAACTATAGTAGTGATATTAATTAGAGGTGATTTCTTGTCTTAATGCTAAGTCTCATTTTAGTTCTTCTCTTAAATTTTCTCAGCATTTTTTTTATTAATTTTCACTTTTACAAGTGTGCAGGAGTTTCTTCTTTGTTTTAAAAAATAGTAATACATCTTGAATTGCATCTTTTAAAATTATTTTTATAGAATTCGAGTCATTTATTGAAATTCACTTTGAGTTTGAAAACAGCTTTATGTGGCTCTTCTGTGCTACTATAAAGTGGATCCTCCTTGTTATGGTTGATACACTGTGTCAACTTGGGGAATGTAGAGGTTTAGCTGAGTCACTCAGGAGGAAGCTGGGATGCTTACTTTGTAAACATCCTGAGCCTGTGGAAGAGGAGGGCATGCAGATTGTGTGAGAGGTTCAGGATCCCTGGGTGGGGGTAGGCTGTTTACAGTGTAGGGGAGAAAAGGAGGCTGCTTGCAGCCTTTCCTCCCTTTTGCTCTGGTTGTTTTTGCTGTGCTCTGCTGCCATGAAGTTTGCCCTCTGCCATGTGCCACTCTGCCTCTAAAGCAGCTAAGTATAGATGTAAGCTAAATAAACCTTTTCTTTCTTCATTTTGGGTGTTGGGTATTTTGTCTCAGCAACAAGAGTAAAGTAACCAAGACTCTGCTCCTTGACACCTTTCCTTTACACAGGTCCTCTATTTTCCAATATGTAGTGATTTTTCCCCAAAGAAAGAACTTCATAAATAATGGTACCTACTTCTGAGATTGGCCAACAGAATTCTCACTTCCTAGTGATTTTATGATTTAACTAAACTAGATACTATTAATGAAATTTCCACTTTGCACTAGAGTCAGAATTCACGAAGAGAAGGCTGAGACACAGCCCAGCTGTTCTGGCACGAGCAGGTGTTGGCAATGAAGAGGCCAGTGTGTTTCCATTGTCTCTTAGACCTCAGCATGATGTAAAATTAATTATACACGCCTTCTAGCCAGTCTCCAAAGCTGCAGCTGTCCAACCTGCCAAGCAAACCCACCTCACCCCAGATCGCTCGCGTCTGAGCTCCCCGCGTGCTTTGGGTCCTGACGTGCCGCGGACCCCTCTGCTCCCCCCATTGCCACAGAAGCTGCCAACATCAGCTCTAGTTAGACAACTGCCGCCGCCTTCCCCTTCGCTCCCTTTAATGTCCTGTCCGTCCGTTCCTTTTAGAGCAGCTAACGGATATAAATAAAACATAAACCAGACCATAGCACATCCACTCTTCGAACTCTGCATGACTTTTCCTACCACACGGTAAATGTAAATTTTTAAATAGGCTCTACCAGGTCCTCCATAGCTGACTTACCTCACCTTCCTCACCTGCATTACTCTCTCTTACTCACGGTATGGATGCATCGCTGGGAACCTCTTGTTTCTGACACTCTTATCAGCCTTTACCTGATGTAATATCTTTGAACTTATTCCTCCTTTTACCTGTAAGACTCTTCTCATTTATTGACTGTGTAAACTCATCTCTAATTTTCACTGACCCTTCCTCACAGAAGCCCACCATGATCCTCAATTCTAACCTCTTAACCTCTAGGGCCATATCTTAGAGTTATTTTTTCCCATTACTTAAAATAACTGATAATTATTCGCGTATTTCTTATTGTGTCCCTCTACAGACGCATATATACTTGAATGTTTTTCCTGTCTGTATTTTTAGCATCCACACATGTAATGTGGGGCATTCGATATCTATTGTCAGAATTAATGAATGACTGAGTAAATTGATGAGGAAAATATAAAAGTAGGCATTATTAGCTACTAAAGAAATCATTACATTGAATTACAATAAAATCTACATTTACATGAGTGCTGTTTGTCAAGTTCTGTGTTTGAAGTTTCACCTAGCACTCATCCAAACCGATTAAGCTTTATCCTTAGACACCCTGCACAGGTCCCTTTCCCCATTCCCACACTGCTCTTTGTTCTGAATCAAGTTCCAAATGGCATTTATTTCTCCTTTTGTACTTTGGGTACTTGCAGCCATATTTTTAAACAGGACTGACATATTCGTCAGTTTTTGAAATTCGTGGCCTATCGAATGTGTCACACCTGCCTTTACAATTGTCCATCAAGATCCAGATCTAGGGAATCCCTACTTAAATCTGAGTCTTGCTACCAGTCTACATGTTGAATCTATTTACTCATAGCAATAATTTAAGTCTCTATTTCCCCAGTAATTTTTCATGCTCTTTTCCGTATGCTTTATCACATATAGAATTTAAATAATGTTCTAAATTCTTATGTGTATAGTAGCATGCAGTTCTCAAAGGCAAATAAACATTCTAGATTAGGCTTTCTACCTTCAAAAGATATTGCCGCTGCACTACACTGAGGAGGTGATTGTTGCTTCATTTTTAGAATGTTCTTGTATGGTGATGCAAGCCAGAAATTTCTATTTGCAATTAGACCTTGCCTTCTACATTGGCTAATATTTATGATAAGAAAAAGAGAAACAAAATGTGAAATCCTGTTTACTGATCTCCAAAACAAGAGTTAAAACATTATACCCAGCAAATAGATAAGGGTTTGAAAAATCGGTTGTGCATTAATAGTATTCAAATTGACTTTTTTTCTCCTGTGAACAGAACTTTCACCATTGAAATTGATAGCACAGGTGATGCTGGGGATGGGTTATATTATCCAGATTAGAGTTATTCAGCCACAAAGACAGACAGAATCATTCATCTTGCTTAAAAATCAGAGTCCTTTCTTCCTTTTGAATTGATTTCAAAGAAGGCAATGTTGTTTTTTAATTTGAATGTGTGCTGCAAATCACCTGATATTGATGATCAAGGCGACTCACTTGTCCAGACACTTGGCACACTCAGACACAAAAAATTCAGTGATAACAATCCCAAAGGCATTAAATATTTATCTTACTATAGAGAACATTTAACTGTATTTTAATGAATTGTTTCTTTACAATCTTATCCAGATATGCTCTTATAATTTTTCTGTATATTTTCTCAGACAGCTATTACTTCATCCAACATTAATTTTTCCAAAGTTCATTTTTCCTGTTTCCTCATATACTTTCATCCAACTATGTGCACATGTGTATTTGTGTTGGAATGTGCATGCATATTCACATGCAGTATTAAAATGCAATATACAAAAAATTCTGGAAAAATGATCCCTTTTTACTTCTCTTTTTTGGGTTTCTTTAGAGGTCAAAAACTACATGGACATCTTCATGAATGTGCATCCCTTTTAAAAAATAAAATTATGGTCAAGCTTAAAATTTGAATTGGAGTTGACAAGTAAAAATGAATTTAACTTTTATGTTCAAGCCGAGTAATTCATGGTTCTGAAGGTGACTGAAACTGTTAGGACTTTGGCAACTCTTAGAGAGGGACTAAAATGCCTTTTGCATAAAGGAATATACATGAGTTTTGGGGGCTCAGGAGTGGAACGTTTTTGTTTGTGTCTAGATGTCCCCCCAAAGCCTCACGCAGTCATGGAGTGGGCTTTTAGATTTTATGACTGATTCACGCTCCAGTGTTGGGATTATGGGTGTGAGGGCTACACCCGCCCTGGGGTGGATCGCCTGCCTACAATCTGAAAGAAGGAGCCTTGCTCTCTCTGGCTGCTGCTCCCTTTTTGCTCTTGTTACTTTTGCTGTTTTCCTCACCACGAACTGTGGCCCTCTGCCGTGTGCCACTCTGTCCTGCAAGCAGCTGAGTATGGACTGAAACCTCCACAGACCGTGAGCTAGACAAACCTGTCCTTCCTTAATTGTGGTGGTTAGGTGTTTTGTCTCAGTGATGGGAGAAAACTATCCAAGACTGAATTTGGTACCAGAGAAGTGGGGTCATTGCTGTGACTGTAACTGACCATGTGCTTCAAGACAGTGGCATACATGATCAGGTTATTTTCTCAAGTCATATGCCTGATGTACACACACTCTGGGGCCAGGGACAAGACAGGTCTCTTAGTTAGTAATTGAGACCACTAGATCATGTGTGCTGTCCATTTCAGGATGACTTTGTTGAATGTTATACATTCAGTGAACTCTTGAAGTGGTAAGTCTTTGTCTTTTGGTTAAGAAACAGTCCTTAAGAGAAACTGACTACTAGAGCTAATTGTGGAAATGACAAGAAAGCAAAAAGGTCTGAGGTCATGATTGCTTTTAGCCAGAGATGAGTATGTGGGGTGAAGCTAAGAATGTCATATTTTGGCCTAAATACATTCAACCACACACACACACACACACATACACACACACACACACACACACACACACACACACCCCACACATATGTATACACACGTTCATATATATAATTTGGTTTGGAAGTACCAGGATTAAATCCAGGGCCTTTGCCACTGTCCTACGTCCCAAGCCCATTTTCACGTTTTTATTTTGACACAAGGAGTCATTAAGTCACTAAGTTATCCAGGCTGGGCTCAAATTTATTATCCTCCTGTCTCAGCCTCCCAGGGGGCTATGATTACATGTCTAGTTTGATTAATATTTTTTGAATATCTACTCCCTGCCTGCCACTCTTCAAAAGAGACTTAGTAATGATGAAAGTAGACCTTTCAGTGATTCACTGGCAGACTCCGTGATCAACACTGTCACTAGAACTGTCTAGAAGCTCTTGTCTACATAATCAATATTTACAAGATGGTAAGGCGATTGATGGGAGAAGAGCATTTCAATAAAATAGTATAGAACAACTGGACATTTATGTAAAAATAAACAAAATATACCTTTATCTCTTACTGTAAAAAAATTAACTGCAAATGGCCATAGATTTAAATGCAAAGGTTATGACTATAGCATTTCTACAGGAAAACTTCAGATCTCTGCATCTTTGTAATGGCTAAACAACCTTTTATATTGACACAAAACGTTTAAAATTTTGGTGATATTAGCATTAAAACAACTAAAAATACTTCATTTCTGAAATACAGTATTACTAAAATGAAGACGAAAGTCAAAGATCATGAGGAAATATATACAGTACATATAACCTGCCCAAACACTGTTATATAGAATATTCAGAATATACAAGAGTTCTTGCAATTGGTGACTAACATTTCAATTTTTTAAATGGGAAAAATGATTTGACTTGATGCCTTGCTACAGAAGATAGAAAAATGGCCAATAAGTTGCATGAAAAGATTCTCAGTATTGTTAGGAAAATTCTATTGATGCAATAATGGGTTATGATTTTATATCTATTGAAGGAGCTAGTAAAAAGCAGAGAAAAACAAATATTGATAAGAGTTTGGAACAACTGGACCACTCCTGCCTTACATGTGGGAGTGTAAAAATGGCCTCATCACTATGGCAAAAAATTTGAGAATTTCTTACATAACTGAGAATAGAGTATTTTTATCTTTAACCTAGCCAGATAAAATGTATGTATTACTCAAGAGAAATAAAAATACATATCTATAAAATATACCAAAATAAATAAAAATTTTTATTGCAATTTTAGATATAAAAGCCAGAAACTATAAAACACATAAGCCAGCTAAGTAATAGAATCCTCTTCAGCAATACAAACCAGTGAACTATTGACGTTTTAATGATGTGGACAAATTTAAAATGTAAAGAGCAGGAAACCACAGACTATGCATTGTTTCTTTTCAGGTACGTGAAACTCCAGAAAAGGCAAATACAATGGTCACTGAGAGCTGGGAAACGTTTGGCTGGGATCAGAGATATAGGGTAGGAATTGGGAGTGGGCATGATGGACTCTTTTAGAGGTGTTGGAACAGGTCTGTATATTAATTAGAGTCACAATTTCAAGGACATGCATTTGTCTAAACTCATTAAGCTGAACATTTAAAGTGTGTGCATGTTACTATAAACATAAAATTATTTTTTATTGCTTCATGATCAAATACAGTCTTTGAATTGCAGTATATTCAAGGCAGGATTTCACTCAAAGATAGACAAAGTGTTCAGTAAGTCCATGAATACCATCCCAGTAGAGGCACTCAAAGAAGGAAACGCAAATTATATTCAGACTAAATGTCCAGCTGTTCCTGGGGCCAGGGGGTAAGTAGGAACATTTAGAACTCCATGTGCTTCTCTAAGAATTCAGTTATTAATACTGTTTCCAAAGGGCCTCAAATTTATAAATTTCCCCATCATCTGAATTTTATGTAATTTTTACTAAGGGCCAATAAAAATATTGGGGGATACTTCTTCAATTGTTGTAAACTGATTTCATTTTATGGAACGGCAAATACTCTTGTTATTGTTATATCAAGCTGCAGAGTGCAAAGTCATTTGTTACTAACACTAGTTTAAGCTGATAGATTCAGAGAAATTCTATGTTAGTATTCATATTGAAAAAATTGACTATAATGAATGCAGAGAAAATATTTAGCTACACAACATTAGTTTTCACAGTCCCATCTTGAGGTTAACATATGAAAATTTGGTCTGTTTTCAACCACTATTAATTCCCATTTGCATATTAGTAAAATATACTTTGCCTTCTTTAGTTTTCCCTTGCATAACACCTCTTTTACCAAAGCATCACAAATGTCTTCTATTTTGCGATGTATATTTTACTTTATCAAGTTTTATTTTAATTTTAGAACATTATATCATATAAAGAAATTTAATAACAAGGACATTTCAGGAAAAACTTAAAAGTTCATATATACTATGCTTAAGGTATGTTACTAGATTTATATAAGAAGCTGGTTTTTCAAACTGGGAGTAATGTCAGGCAGTCTAGACCAGGAAATACTAGAGTTTTGGAGAATTTTGTGAGGTACTATTGTACCTGCTCAGAAATTTAAGGAATCAGATCAAGTGAGGAAAACAATCTAAAGGCTTGTGCTCTTGGAAGACCCAAACCTTGGTGTAATCCAAATTCCTCTCACATTTTATGTCTACGTGTATTGAAAGCAGGAAGCAAACACAACATGCGTAAAATTCTGCCAACACTTAAATTCTGGATATAAATGTTTCCCTCCAGTGCATCTTCTACAATACTAAGTGGCTTTCTCCTGGCTTCTTTTGGTACTTGGGTTCACGTTTATCCATCTTTGTACTGCAGACTAATCTAAAAGGCTATTATTTTTAATAAAAGACTGTAAATAAAATGATTTTAGATGTATTGAAATTTTTTAGAGAGAATGTCAGCACCTTTTGTATCTCTCTTCAACATTTCACTTATTATCAACGTCTTACATTAAAATGGTACATTTCATGTAATCAATAAAGCAATATTGACATAATGCTATTGAAGTCCATTGCTCATTCAGATTTCTTTCATTTTTATCTAACGTCTTTTTTCTATTCCAGGATTTTATCCAGGATGTCACATTACATGTAGTCATCATGTCATTTTAATCTCCTCTAGGCTGTCACAGTTTGTCAGACTTACATTATTTCTTTTGATATGCTAATTTTGAGGTGTGCTGGTGGTGTATTTTATAGAATTGTTCATTACTGGATTGTTTTGATATTTTTCTCATGATTACGTTGGAGGTAAGGGTTTAAGGGGGAGGTCACAGAAGTTAATGATATTTTCATTGCATTTTGTCAGAGTATATGGTATCAATATGATGGATGACTTTTGATATTGACTTTGATCACCTGGCTGAAGGAGAGTTCCTCAGAATTTTCTACTAGAAAGTTACTCTGTCTTCTGTCTTTTTGTAGTACAGTACTTGGAAGAGTAAAAGGTCATTATGCACAACCCATACTTAAGGAGAGTTATGTTCTTCCTCATTTAGGGTGGAATAAATACATAAATTATTTGGAATTTATTTATGTAAGTGTAGATTTATGGATATTTATTTTATACTTTCAGTCATAATTCAACATTATTTTGCTATCCAGATTTATTCAGCTTGAGTTTTCAACTGGGATCATATGCCCTTTTATCATGTTCCCTTCAAGAAAGATATTTTATTTTGCTTTGCTTTGCCTTTAAATGCTTCCTTACTTTTTAGCACTGCAGGAAGCCCTAGACTCATCTTGCTTTCTTTCTTACTTTTGAGACAGTCTCATTGAATTTGAACTCACTATGTAGCCCAGGCAGGCCTCAAACTTCAGACAATCCTCCTGCCTCAGCCTCTTGAGTGCTGAGACTATACCACACCACCGGTGACACTTGGTTTTAGGCTCGTATTTTCCTTTCCCTGTTCTAGTCCTTGTTATGGTTGATACATTGTGTCAACTTGGGGAGTCTAGAGGTTTGGCTGAGTAACTCAGCAGTTGTAAATCTTGGGGTAAAAAGGACATGCCCTTACCCTTCTGGGATGTTGTTTATTATGTTAATTTTGGAAGTTCATAAGGTGAACCATGTAACTCAGAAGGGAGCTGGGGTGCCTATTTGTGTTCGTCCTAAACCTGTGCGAGAGGAAGGCGTGCAGAGGGTGCGGGTGCGGAGGGCCCCCCGCCTCCCCAGAGCTGGCGGACCGTGTAAGAAAAGGAACTGAGGAAGGACGGGCTGCGAGCTCCTTGGAGGAGCTCCAGTCTTCACCTTCAGCGTGGTCCTCTCCCGGCTTCCGGCGCAGACCGTTCGGCTTCCGCCCGGGACTCTTCAGCATCCTGGTGCTGGCTCTCCGGCCTTCATCGTAGGTTCATGAGCATTTCGTCACAGGCCCAACAGCCCTTGATACAGACCTGCACGGACACTGCGGTGAGCTCCAGGCCCCAGGCCTGGGCTCTTCCATCTCCAGTGTGCGGACACCCTCTAAACACTTCCTCATCTAACCCTGTAGCTGACCACTGTAAGCCAAATGGTAATTTGTTGTACATTTGTATATCTTGTGTTAAATCTGTGTCTCTAATAAACCCTGACTGATACAGTCCTATAATCAGCCAGCACTCCAAAGATCCCTGATTAGATTTCTTGAAGATTCATAATTAGAAATCAAGAATGTGATGCTTGTTGGGCCGGTAGCAATCTTTAATTCAGGGGTTCAGTGTGTTTTGTCCTATCCCAGGGGAATTCTTGAGGCAGGATAAACATACTACCAAAGATAATAAGTAATGATTTTGGATAATATGCTTATCATTCTATCAAATTTGAGGATTATCCATTGTATTTTCTCAGATGGTAGATGGTGTCTACTCCCTTATTTTACCTAGAAACTGCGTATTGTGCGTATGAAAACCAGCACTGACTCTGCAGTCATGCACTGCACTTGTTTACCCTCTTAACAGTTCCTTGCTGCCTTGACTTACTCCAATTCTCCCTTCACTTTCACACCGCAGGGCTAATAAGCAAAACCTGTGGGAAAGTCAAAGGCTCCGTGGCGTGAGTTTAGGTCCTTGAACTCTGTATTAGACTGAAGCTACTCACTGGTTTCCTGTGCCATTTCTTCTTATCAATATCCTAGATTCTTTTCAATTGGAGAAAGAATTTCCTATCTTTGTAAAATTGGTCCTCTTCAAGCAAATTTTAAGAAAGAGCAAATGGATTTTCTAAAACAAGAAAGAGACATTGCAAAGTGGGGCTATTTTGTGAATTATGGGGAAGCTGGCAATATGCCAAACTTCTAGTAGTGCAGCACTCTGTTCTCAGCTATCCGCAGCATAGTATTATACACATATAAAAATACTTTCTGGATCAATTAGAGTTTTTTTCCTAAGCTATCTTCCCAAAATGCATATTCTAGTGATGTCCTGTTCTGTTTAATAGTATAAACTATTTTTTAAACTAGTTTTTAAAAATCACCTTTGAGATGTAGTGTACCCCGGCTTTGATTTAGGCCGTGTTTCCTTGTTTGACTTTAGCCAGTAATTTTACCTTCATATCTGTAATTCCACTGAGAGAGCCTTGACTTAGATAATGCTTTGCTCCCTCACAGTCCTAGCTGGGTTTGGTTTCTTTGGTTCTCTTATTTCTTATTTCCCTGAGTACAATCAATGACCAGAAGAAATAATTTGTGTAAATAATTCCTCCATGAATTTTCCACTTAAGCATTATTTCTATTGTGATTTTCTTCACAAATGAGCACTACCATAGATCCCCAAGAAGAAGAATCAACAGAAAAATGACTCCTTTCAACCATAAGGTGTAGGTTTTCCCTTCAGTGTATACAGTTCTTTAAACAGTAATCATCCTTGCAGGAAAAATGAGTCAATCTTTTGCCCAACTTTACTCTCCTCATGCGCTCTAGTAATAGGGTTCCTTAATATTTTAGAAGCAATCGATAGCGGATGATACCTCTTAGCTACTCTACTCAAGAGAGCCAACTTTATCTTCACTTTGTTCAGACTCAATGTTCTAGTTAACTCTAAATTATTTATTATGAACCTTTTGGGATGTAGAATAAGTCATGTTTTGGAAAATGAGGACCCCATAAAATTAATTCAAAATTGCTATTCATGCATGTCTCACGTAGGTCTTGGATTTGCTTTGAAGTAACAGTGAGCAGAAAACAAGAACTAACTTCTCCCATAGTAAAATTTCTAGGCAGATTTTTTAAGACAGAGCTGTACCATGTGGGACAGTGTGGCTTACAGATACATCTCTGATCCAAAAACTCTTTTGTGCATTATGTACAGAGGAGCAGACTATTGAGTATGCTTTGGTTGAGGTCACTAAAACACACCATCATCTTTGAGAGAGGCTAGATACTCAAAACACTTTTGTTCAGTGAATAAATGAATGCAAAATGAATAAATGGTTCAATGACTGTGTCAGCACTCTGGTTAGAAACTGCTTTTTCATGTTACCAGTCTCAATAGATGGAAAAGGAATATTAAAATCTCTATGAAATTCAAAGCTTTATTACTGTGACCACTATCCTATTTGGTAATAGTTATGCTTTTAACTATATTGTCTAAATGCTTTCAGCTTTCCCAAGGCAAGGTGGCACACGATCCTTGGAGGTGAAGTGCCTGGCTTATTGCATTGGTGTCTTGGATCACTGTGACTTTTCACTAACAATTTAACCCAAAAAGCTTGGTAAAGGTGGCATCTGTCCAGCTGCCTATGTGGATTTCGCCTGGAAAGAAAAATTTTTTCTTATTTATTTATTTACTTCTTTAAATATATACTTAGCAATATTTGTCTTATCTTTAGATAGTTTCAACATTATTATTAATTATTTTCTGCTAAACACTCCCTTGATTTCTACCAGGGCAAAAGTATATCTTGTATTTTCTGTGACTCAGTCTTAAATTTGCTGTGCCTCCTGGGAGTTTTATGCTCTTTTATTGGAGAATGGCATTTAGAAACCAAGAAGTCAATCCTGAAATGCTCCTTGCTACTGAGTGTCACTAATCCTAAGCCAAGAAAATTGAAAAAAAAACCTCATACAGTGAAAAGTTTTTTCAAAACAGGGTACAAAATTCATGTTATCCAAACTTACAAGTTCATCAGTAATAACCAGCATAAAAACATGCCTTATATCTTTTTAAATGAAGGTTTCTTGGTCTCATTGGACCAGGGATTTGGTTTGCACATTATGAACAGGTAATATTCAAATCTTCAGTCTAGACATTTACACTGACATTGAAACTCAATTATGCACCTTTTCTTTAAGTATGATCCTTGTTTATCACAAAATATGTTTATTAAAATCCAAGTGGCATCTCAAGCAGATACACAGAGCTAATTTTAATTTTATTTCACTTCCTTTCTCAAGTACATATGTATATTTACTTGTGAAGTTAGCTTCAGAATGTTCAATGTTATTTTGTTCTGTTCTTACAACTATTGCATTCATCTAGGTCTATCCCATCTTCTGCCATGGCTATTACAAGGGTGCCCTGTATGCATCACCGTACCCCACTAGCTCACTTTGATCTTGATGTGAAATCTTTCAATGCCCTCTTCATACTTTGACTATGACACTTGTGGAACCTAATTGTTCTGCTGTAACTCTTTCAAAGATTTCTATCACAGTCCAACTTCCATCACGTTTGGACATGATATTTGATGAAAAAGCTCTTTAATTGCCTAGATCTGCTTATTTTTCTAGTCCCATCCTTCATATTTCCTCTTGTATCCTTTCTGTTCTGGCTTTCCTTCTTGATTTTGTTTCTGTAAATGCATCATCTATATTATGCTCATATACATTGTTTAATGCAGAAACATTCTTCCCATATTTCTTCCTCTGGATAATGCTCACTCAGTATTGAGCTTAATTCCAGTATTATTTCCTCCTAGAAACGTTTTTCAAGTCCCTCAATTAGGAAAATATACTTTCTGCTGGGCTAACACCTAGGACATGTGTCTATTTTACCAATTACCATGTTTTATTAAAATAACCTCTTTAATGTGTCTGACTCCCTTCCAGATTATGAGCTCCTTTAGGACAGAAGACATGTTTCTCTTCTTCATCTGTGTAACTTTATTACTCGGCAAAGTCCTTTTCCAGTTCAAGAATTCAGCACATGTTAACACAATTTGAGGTAGGAAAAATGAGGTTATCTACTTTCTGCTCCCAAAGCCAGAGTATTGTCATTTTATCACCTGCCATTGAATTATACTAGGTGGTTCCTCAAGTGACAGGAATCTCTTATTTAAGTATTTGATTCCAGAAATTGTATGTTCTCAGCGTGACCTAGCTTGCTTTCTATCTGATTAATAAACACTAAGCCATTCTGCTCAGTAGGATAAATTATACCTGAAGTATCCATCAACATAAATACAGATGAAGGTTTGAGTCATGCCATTTCCAACCTGTAAAATTTTGGCCAATCTCTTATTCATGTATTATATCCAATAAAATTAAAGATCTGTCCTAGTACTATGTAAGTGAACAATATGAAAGTTTGATAAAAATACAAAATTTTCAGTAGTGAAAGAAGTGATTATCATATGTGTATGCAGTACACTCATCTATCAACAAAATCAATACTCTTCAAAGGAACCTTTCTGGAGAAGCCCGTTGCCTCATTTAGGGATGAGTTATGAAAATCTCAAAGGTGTTTTTAAGTTTGTTTGTTTTGGGGTTTTTGGTTTTGTTTTGTTTCTGAAGTCTCATATATTATTTGGGGAGATTCTCTACTGTCATACAACCTACATTTGAGTCTTTTAGGCACCCTTAAGTGATTAAACTATCATAGTTTTAATTGTAATTCATAAAACGAACATTAATTTTACTTTTATCAAGAATAACAATATGATAGTGTGTTAAATATAGCAATAGTAAAAATGTATTGAATTCCTCAGGAATTTTGTGAGAATTTCAGGTCATTTCATCTTAAACTCAAGTTAATCTATCATTTACAGATGAAAAAACTAAGGCTTACCTGAATCAGATAACAGATAACATAATGAAAATCGCATACATAATATGTATTAGTGATAGCAGGATTTGACTCTGGCTTGAGTCCATTTTTTAAAATCTTTGTGCTTTTGCATCCGATTATTTGTAGAAATGACATAATGGAACTCTCCTGGGCATGTGCACGTTTTTTTGCTGGAGCAGAGGGTAGGGTGGGGACTGAATTCTTGAATGTTCAACAGTATGAAAGACTTTCTTCTGGGCAGGATGTTAATGTTTTGTTCACAAACAAAAACATAATCGTTCTGAATCAAAATAGAACAAAGATATAAATATTGAAACAAGAGCACTATATCTATTGAAAGAGAGACTAGGTGGAACTCTTGGTGTAGGCAAGGCCTTTATGAACAGAATCCCAATTGCATAAGTATTATCACAAAGAATCAACAGCTGGGATCTTATTTTATTAAAAAGCTTTGGCACTGGAAGAGAAATCACCAACAGAGTGAAGAAACAACCCACTGAATGGGAAAATTATTTTTTCCAGTTATTCTTGAGATAAGGAACTAATATCTAGAATGTATAATGAGTTTGAAAACTTAGATGCCCCAAATTTAAAGACAAAATCTGAAAAGCAGGTATCTGAAATGAATAGACACTTTTCAGATAAGGAAGCAAAGCTGGTATATAAACATGTGAAAAAATATTCAACATCATTAGTCATTCAAGCAATGCAAATTAAAATAACACTGAAATTCCATCTTACTCCAGAAAGAATGATTATAATCAAGAAATGAACCAATAACAAATGCTGGTGGGGCTGTGGGAGAAAAGGAACCCTTTCTACTGAGAGTGTACACTGGTGCTGTCACTATGGAAATCAGTGTGGAAAGTACTCAAAAAATTAAAACCAGAAGTTAATTCAACTCGGCTATTCACTTACTTAGTATATCCCTAAAAGAATTAAAAACATCATACTACAGTGATATATGATCCTCCATGTTTATAGCAGCACAGTTGTAATAGCTAAATCTTGGAAAGACCCCAAATGCCCAACAGTCAATGAATGGATAAAGAAGATGAGGGGTTTTATTTTTCATGTGGTGGAGTACTACTGAGTCATAAAGAAGGATAAACTTGAAACATTTCTAGGTAAATACATTAAACAAATGTGTCAAAATTGCTTTCTTTCTCTAGTATGAGAAACAGAAAGCATAAATACATACCAAACTGTATGATAGATATTGTGAAACAGGTAGAAAGTTTTCAAATGGGAAGGTGGAGGAAGAAAGAAAGGGAAAAATGGAAAAGAAAAAAGTGAGAAAAGAAGGGAAAATGGAGACAAATTTTTTGAAAATAAAGATAAGAGGAGGGGAAGGGAGGAAAAGGGAAAGAAATGAAGATATATCATGCACAGGTACCAATTCTGTATGATGAATGTGATCGTAATGTATACCTAAAATGTACCAATAAACTTAATTAATTAAAAAAATATTCTGGTTCCATGAAACTATTTGAAGACCTTACCTTCCTTTGCTCTTTTATATTTTTAAGGTCTATCTGGACTTCAAAACTAGAATATCACAAATGTCAAGCCATCTAAATTGGACTGAGCTAGAAGGTATGTACTTTTTGAGAAATGTAACACTATGTAATAGTATTGTATTCCTACAATTATATGCCCATTGTGACTATAAATTTGAGCTATATACTACCATTATATTATTAAAAATTCTGTCTTACAAGTTTCTGAATATACAAACCTTAATTAAAGACCAGTGAAAAGCAAATTCGTGTCTTAAAACATCTGATGACTTAAATATTGACTTATAACTGGAACTTGAAGAAAATCTGTGTGAAGAGATTGTGATTATGTCACTAAGTATCAGTCAGTATAGTCTAATTCTACCTAATACAGAAAACAGAAGAATTTCTAGATTCTGAAAATTCTCCAGTAAATTATTTACATTTTGTAAAATACTGACTTTATAGATGCACAGGGGAAATTCATGGGCAGAGGACAACAGAGGAGTACACTAAAGAAATGAATGTAAAGAATACTATTTATAGCTACCATTGCACAAAGTGTATACATTCGAAAAATTGGATTAAGTTAAATAATATACATGTAACTGTTATCTTTTGTCAGGATTATTGGTTCTTTTTGCCAAGTGGCTTCTGATCATCTCTCAAAACCACACACAACTGAATATACAGAATATCAACGTTCTCTTACCAAGGAGGAAAAAAATAACAATGCCAATAGCTGCTATGAAAGTTGATGACGATGCACATTAGCATGTATATTATAATTTTTAAGAAATTAATTTGCAAAATGGTAAAATTCTTCACTTAAAGAAATTAAAAGAGTTTCCCATTGCTGGACACAGTACCCAATGCACACAAATTAAAGGAAGGAAAGTTAAGTTAGCTTAGTTTCCAGTGGGTTCATTCCATAGTAGGCTGGTGGATTGGCTTGGGTTGGTGGAAATTGCCTTGTGCGTTGTCCTGGCAGAAGATTGCACGTCACCCCACAGAAGCCAGGAAGAAGACAGAGAAGGGACAAAAATACACCCTGCCAAGCCCCATCGTTCCCAGTAATCTGCCTCTACCAGGTCCAACTTTCTAACAGCGCATTAACTTCTGAACTCATCAGTGGATGAGCCTACTGACAAGTATAGGGACACTTTGATCCAATCTCCCCCCAAAAGCCCACATCTGAGTAATGAGACCCTTGGGGGACATTTTGCATCTCAACAATAAAAGCACTTACATTTACATAGCTGAATGTAACCCTGAAGACTCTTTCTAGAACATTCTGGCTTGGCATTAGCCTCTTAATGATTCTGGATAATACTGCAGATGAATTACTTTTAATTGTTTTAAAAATATTTTAAAAGAAATTTTAATAGGTGAGTTCTAAAATCTCACTTCAAACACATCAGTATCCAGAAAAAAAGATACTGAACCTGTATTCAAAAAGTCTAGTTGTAATTTTGGTGTTAGATCCAAGAAAGTATACAACATCATTTTGTCCACATAGCTTAATGCAGTCTGACCATTAGATACAAGTAAAGCAAGATAATTCTGCTAATAAGACATTAATTAGAATTTAACCTTATGGTTAGGCTAGTCGTCTCACAGCTTATATAAATGAAATAAGTTTTACACAAGCACTAACTCAATTCTGTTTTGTTTCATATTTTGAGTATAAAGAAATAATATATTTGTAAAGGAATTTTTTAAAGTAAAAGCTTGAGGCAATTTAATGTCATAGACAGTACTCATGAGAGGTGTCAAGTGGCTAGGATTCAATTCCTTCCCAATTAGCTTTTTGGCCACAGGGAAGCCAATTCACCACTTTCAGCTTCTGTTTATTTACTTATAAAATGATAGACAAGAGAGACTTAGCCGATTTTTAGCATCACTTCGGTGGCTAATGTTTCACTGGTTTCTGTTACTCTTTCCACACTCGATGGCTGCTTTCAGGTACCATGTCCCTTCTGGATCAGAAATTATATACATTATAGCAACATTTTCATTAAATCAAATGTCTTTTATATATAAGAATTAAAATCAAATCAGTGTAAACATTTGATGACAAAGATGAGAATTATTATTAGGCAAAGATTAGAACTGTTTAGAACTATTCTAATTCCTAAGGGTGTATGGCATGAAGAACATGGCACATAACTTTGCTATATTTCTATATGAACTGGAAAACAAACCGTTTTTCTCCATGCTATCACTCAACATAGAATACTTTGTGATCAAATGCACATCTTTCTCCCTGCGCTGACCAATTGTCCAACTCCTGCTGGGTTCTTCACAGGTTAATTGACCGTATTTAAAGTTACTGAGAGCCCCACAGGTCAAGGGCTTAGGCCGCATAAGATTATCTTCAGATGCAATTGCAAGTCCAGGTTGCCAGCTGTGCTTCTGACTGACCACCTGTAAAATCAGAGGTTCACAGCAGCACGTTGTCAGATTCAATCTTCTGACAGAATGGCTCAAAAATACTATTTATTTACTAGATTATCAGGATGTTAAGTGATATTAGGATATAACATATATATCTGGGTATTAATGGGTACAACTCTGGAAAAACTAGATGAAGAAAAGTATAGGGTGAGCTATACAAGAGCAGGTGTAGAGTTTGCATTTCCTTGTGGACGTGCCACCTCTCAGTCCTTTCTTTCTGGGCACTTACTGGAGGCCTCGTTCCTGGGCACAATTGATTAAATCATTGGCCACTGGTGATGGAGTCATTTGTCCTGCTTCTTCTCATTCCAGGTCAGGGGATGAGACTGAAAGCTCCACACTCGAATCGTGTGATTGGCTCCCTTAGCCAGCAGCCTGCATCCTGAGATCTTATAAGATTTTAGGAGCTGGGCACCAAGGATCAGGGCAAAGGCCAAATACAATTTTTTTTATTATGTCCCAATATGATTGATGGGAGAAGAAATAGGACCAGATTCTAGAAAGGCATGCACATGCACTGGTCTCCTATGAAGAAAAAACATTCAAGATCACATAAGTAAGAAATATACTTTATTCTTTGAAGAGAAGTTAAGAAGACCTTTTTATGAGTCAACAACTTGGAACCTATGAGTTTCCAGAAATATGTGAAGAAATAACTGAAGAACAAGAAAAGAAATTATCAGTCTAGGATGTTTTGTCAGTGTAGAAGCCAGTGGGACAGACTTGCAAAGTCTTAGCAAGGTTGTGATTTTTTTTTTTCCGGTACCGGGAATCGAACTCAGGACCTTGCACTTGCCAGGCAAGCGCTTCTGCCACTGAGCTATACTCCCAGCCCCCAAATTTATCACTTTTTTTTTTGGCAGTACTGGGGATCGAACTCAGGACCCTGCGCTTGCTAGGCAGACGCTTATTCCACTGAGCTATATCCCCAGCCCCCCCACAAAGTCTTAGCAAAATGAACGCATTGGCCCTTTTTGACCTGTAACTATGTGTACTTGCTGAGAACTGGCAGATATATAACCGCAAACTTCTTCATTATGTCACTTGTTGATAAAACTCCACATCTGTGAAACTCATGATCAACATATTATTATTCTTCTTTTGTATTAGTTATTCTAGAATGTAGCTGTTGTATTCCCAAATACTATGTATCAATGTTCCACAAAATTCTGCTTATTTGAAGCTCACTGAAATGAAAACTGCATGGAAAATGTTGTCTCGAAGTTCAGTTTAGCGTTTAAAACTATTGTATATTATAATATTAGTAAGAAAAAATTTAGAGTACAAGGAAGTACAAACAGATTTCTTTCAAAAGGAAGAAAATCATATTTTTATATATCATATATATAAATCATATTTTATATATATCATATATATACTATATATGATATATATAAAATATATATCATATTTTTAAAAATATGATTTTGCCGGGCATGGAGGAGCATACCTATAACTGCAGCACTTGCAAGGCTGAGGCAGGAAGATCTCTGCAAGTCTGAGGTCAGCCTGGATTACACAGTGGGTTTCAGGCCAGCCTGAATTATAAATCTAGATCCTGTCTCAAAAAAAAAAAAAAGGAAATCCATTTTTTGGACTGGCACATGAAATGATTTTACATTTTGTACTGGCCAGCTTTTAGTTACTTGCAGCACAAACACAACATCCACCCCATAGAGGAGAAGTGCTTTAATTTCGCTGAGAGGATTCTGTCACTGATCAGCGACTTCTGATTCAGGAAAAGGCCACGCAGACGGGCCTGGCGGAGGGAAGCTGCCCCACGGATGGCAGCCAGAAAGCAGAGAGAGCAAGAAGAGACAGAGATAAGGGAAGAGCTAGTAACTATACCGCCCCCTTTCGGGTCGCTTCTGTGCGACACAACTCCTCCAACTCGGTCCTCCGCCTAACAGCACATCAGCGGATTAAACTACTGCTGCGAATCCAGTCAGCTTCTTATGCTCCGCCTCTGAACACAGGAGACTTTTGGGGACAGTCAGATCTAAACCATAGTACATGGTAATTACGTCTGATTATGCGTCTGAATCTTGTTCGTGCTCCTCTGTTAGCCTTCCTTTTAGGCTTAATTTCAAAAACCTGTTAGAAAGTAAGAGTCAGTTGACACAGGGACAGTTAAGAGGAAAAGACGGGAGACAGATCCAGTCCCAGATATCATGGACTAAATCAGTTCTCTCATCACCAGCTTGCTGACTATGGATCTTGGAACTTGTCGGCTTCCGTAATTGCACGAGCCCATTTACTACAAATCCCCCATTTCTCTGTACATATTTTTTCTGAAGAACCTTGGGTAACACATAGAATGTGGAATTAATCAAAGCAGAGGGTCATGTTAGGTAATTATGTGCTAAATTTAAGAAAAAAATACAATTCATAAGTAAATTCTAGAAATATAGTGGTGTTTGTAAAATATTTTTATATCTTTAATTTCTGGTTGCTTTGTGTTGTTTATATTTTGGCATTACCTAAATTTTTAAAATTCCAAAATACTACATACGTTTTAAAATTGTTAGCTGTTTATTTTGTGAGTTTTGTTGGGTTTTTCACTGAACTGTCAATATTCCTGCCACAAGAATTAAGGTATCTTATTTTCATTTTAAGATCAAGTATCCATGGATGCTTAGAATGTGAGAATTTGAAGGAGAGACTGAATATATTTCATCATCAGTGTTGATAATGAGGCGCACATTTTAAATACTGCTCAGAAAATGGGCTGTAGCTGTAAGTATTCTGGAAGCGGGCATATGCAGTGGTGCCTCGGTTCACAGACTTAATTTGTTCCATGATCCTGAAAAAGATGACCATGCTCTGTTCATGTGGGAAGGATGGCTGCAGTCGTGTTCATCACCCGGGGCAGAGCAAAGCAAAATTTTGCTGAATGCTTCTTTCTGAACTAAACTGTTTGCAAACAAGTGTTTGTGAACCATAGTACTACTGTAACATCTGCATGACCAGCCAGTGCTTAGTAAATCAGAAGGTCACCAAATAGATATTTTCTTTATAAATGATTAATTGTAGACTATTTTCTGAAATCCTAAAAGTATAGCAAACAGTATTGTACATACACAACTTCCAGATTTAGAAAAGTAAATAAGGTGCCGTGTTTACTTCAGTTGTGTCTTAGTAGAGAGTGTTTTAGACAATTGCTCAGATGGGATACGTGTTCCCCACACTCATATGTGAATGGACTGGTCAGCAGTATTTGGTATTAGTGGGCAAGGGTGGAACCTTTAAGAGGCAGAACCTGATGAGAGGATGTTAGCTCCTAGTGAGAGGAGTCACATCCTCAAAGGTGAAATTGACACCACTCTCTCACTTCAGACCCCAGTGGCAAAGAAAACTCTGAACTGAGAGCCAAACAACTTTTTCTTCTTTATAAATTGATGATCTGAAGTATGTTGTTATAGTCACAGAAAGTTAACTAATATTACAGTCTTAAATTTATAGAAAAACTACAAAGAATAGAGAGTTTTGATATATTATACATCTAGCTGTTTTGTTTTTAATTTTAAAGAAAATAGTACAAAAAAAGAAAAATAGCAAAATATAAACAACACAAAGCGAGGACGCTAAAAATGATGCAGGGTTTCCAACCAAATGAAAACGATTAACAGTGCTTGTTATATTACATATTGTCATATTCAATGAAGTTGCTCTGATTACTAGATGGACGAAGACGAGATTGATTAAATCATTAAAGAGAATAAGAAAATAATAATTTAAAAGAACATTAGCAACAATACATAGTGGCACTAGGGAGGACTGTAGGAATTCACCATTGGTTGTTGTACTGCAAATTGTTGTCCTCACATAAGTTGCTCAGATTACCAGACACAAGCATGCAAATTTGGTCAAAATAGTGTACAAAAGCTAGATGTACATCTAGTTTTGCTATTATAAATATCTAACATTAGTTTGGTACTTTTGTTTTCATTAATTAGCTAATAGTAATATATAAACTAAACTCCATAATGTAGTAAGATAGCTGGTGTTCTCACTAATGTATTTTTTTCTGTTCGAGGATCCTACCACATTATAATTTGGGTGTAATTATATATATATGTGTGTGTGTGTGTGTGTGTGTGTGTGTGTGTGTGTGTGTGTGTATAATGTTATATATATATATATATATATATATATATATAATGTAATCCCCACATCCTAAGAAGACTCCAGAGAATCAAGAATTTGAGACCAACCTGCCCAACATAGTGACCTAATGGGACCTTGTGTCAAAAGAAAAAAAAAGTAAAAACTTAAGCTGTAAAAATGGTTGTGATATAACTCAGGATGAAGCTCTCCGTTTGAAAAGCATAGCATTTAGTTGTTGGGTCTTCAGTGCCTTTCTGTGATAAAGTTACTATTATTTTTCATTACTTCCCATGACCTTGACAATTCTGAAGGATTAATCAGAGAGATGTTAGAATATTCCCCTGCAAGAATTTGTCTGAAGGAAAGAACAACTGAGATGAGAGAAAGAAGAAGAACAAGAAAAGGAAGGAAGGGAAAATATACAGAGGAGAGCTGGGACAACTGTACTGCTGATGTCTAATGGTTTCTTAAAAGGAACAGTTAATGCTTAATTTTTTTTTTTTTTTTTTTTTTTTTGGTGGTACTGGGGATTGAACTCAGGACCCTGCGCTTGCTAGGCAGGCGCTTATTCCACTGAGCTATATCCCCAGCCCCAATGCTTAATTTTTTTGGCCAATTTTGCATGCTTATGTCTGGCAATCTGAACTACTAATTTGAAGATAACAGTATGCAATATAACAACCACTGGTGAATTCCTGCCATCTTGTCCAGTGAAACTGCATCATTTCTAACTTTTTATTATTTTTTATTCTCTTTAATGGTTTTATCAATCTTCATTTTTATATCTGGTAATCTGAGCAACTTCAATGAAGATGTAATATATGAAGATGTAATATGCAATATAACCACTGTTCATTCTTATTTTGTTTTGAAATCCTGTGTTATTTTTATTTGTTTTACTTTGTTGTTTTGCTTTTGCTGGTTTTGTTTTTGTCTACGTTGTTGTTATTTTGCTATTGTTCTTTTTTAATACTCTTTACAATAAAAATTTTTTAAAAGGATAAAATTCTTAGGGAAAAATAAAAGAATTTGAAATTTTTTCTCATATGACTGGAAATTTGGTATTATGGAGTAAGAACCTAAATGTAAATGACCATTTTCATGACATTATATAAAATGTGTATAATATCAAGAAGAACTGTGACTGTTGGTATGGCCTTGGTCATTTAGGTGACATATTATTTGTCAGAATTTTCCACTGTAAACTTACTCTATATTCCTCCCATTGAATATTATGCTCTTGGAAGGAAGACATTATGCATGTGCTCACGTAGCAAGTAAAAGGCCAGGCTGGGGATGTAGCTCAGTAGTGGAGTGCTTGCCTAACATACACAAGGCGTGGCTTCAATCCCAGTAGTTAAAACTAGAACCTCAGGACAATGCTCCCACTCCTGGGGAGCAAGTATTGACATAAACGACGTGGGCTGTTTCTGCATGGGATGTTTTTCTCTTCTCCCAATTTGTTTATTTACCCATTCATTTATATTGGTATGAGTTCATGGTTATTTTATACTTCTGGAAGTAATCCAAAGTTAATTTTTTGTTTTGTTATTTTATGAAACTTTTGTTTTGCTTGTTTTTGACCCTTTCTTACTTTCTGGCACTATGAGTGCTCCAGGTTCATTTTGTATGTTTCTTGACTCAGATATACTATCATTCACTTTGCAAAGTGCTTTATTTTTTTTTAACAGTAGGAAGAATTTATTGAGAGAAAGAAAGGCTCAGAAAGTGGGTTTCCCTGCAAAGGTACTTTATTTGTTAATACCAACAGTGCTAGTCTCCCTTCTGTTTACTTTTCCCTTTTCTTTTTCTGTGTGTAAGTACAGGAATTTGTTGATCTCATAATGATTTTTTATCTTTAAAATTTTACCTTTTCTGAGTAATTAGGTTTAGGTAGATCTTATGAAAATAACAGTTAGGTATGTTTACAGCTTTCTGTGTAATAACAAACAGTCTCTAATTTAGGCTGCGGAAGCAATCAGTCCCTGTTCATTTCTGTGTGTGCTAACCCTTATTTCTCCAATTTTGCCTTTCCTTTTCATCGACATTTTTGTTGTATATTTCATGCCTCTTTTATTAAATTTTAGAATTTTCCCTAATTTCCTTTTCCATTTCTCATTTCATAACTACACTCTATTTGAATTTCTAATTGGGTACCCTCAAACATTTAATTTCAGTAATCACCTAAATGGTTCTAAAAAGTAATCTCTCTTCTTTTAACATGAAGGACATTCACATATTCAATTCTTTGTGTGATTTTCTTCCAACTTCTATATTATATTTAAATATTGTTTACCTTATAAATCACCCACATTTTAACTTTTATTATTGTTTTAATATAAAAGTCTTATATAATTTCACCAAAGTTGCCAATTCTTCCCTTTATCACTCTTTTTTACTTTTGAAAGATTGGTTCTATAGTGATAATGAGTTGAAAAGTTTATGATGTAAAACAATTACGTAGCATGTATGGTAGTGATCATGCAATTTCATTATATTTTACTCTTAAATTTTTATTCAGCTTGGTCTCAGTCAAGAATTCAACATCAAGAGTTTTATTATTTTGGTAATGCAATAGTATGTTGTTTTGCTTTCCAGCCCCTTTTATTTTTCTGGAATAGACTAATGTAAGGCTAAGTATAATACTATAGTTTGTAGGGAACAATTAACTACACTTAGATGCTTCTTAGTATGTTCTCTTTTAGTTTGGTGACATATTGTTTTACCATATTGAATGTAATTGTCAATTTAATTTTATTTATTCTAGTTGTGGCTCAGTAATCTTCAACATGAAACAACATAACTCATTACATCTATGACGTACTTTCCCCCAATTATTATCTTTTATCTTCTATACCATTTTTCTGTGTGCTGAAAGTCTGTCAAACGTGAGACTTTTCTAATTCTTCATGTTTATGCTAGTGTCTTGAAAATAGCAGCTACCGTTCCCAGTCAACCATTAGTGAAGAATTAATGTAAGACACAAATAGAATACATTTAAAAGATATATACACAAATCATGAATATGAAAATTTGAGATCATTGGAAAGATGTAAATAGCTTGAGTAAATATTCACATATTACTAATGCAAGAATAAGAATTTGTTATAATTTGTAAAAATCAAAATCTAGTCTCTTTTTACTTTTACTTTACTGTAGTATTTATTATTCTTCTAAAGAAATGAATAAGTGCTATTCTTATCTTTTGAAGGGGTAGTAGACCTACAGTGGATTTCACAGTGGCTTGACATTGTCTCTACAGATACATGAGAGGTTTAGTTACACAACAGGTAGAAAATACTACGTACTTGTTGCAGAGGCAAATTGGAAATTCTTCCCTTTCTGTGACAGCTTATTCACATCTGTTTAGAAATAATCAGAGGAATGTGAGAAATATAAAACCACTGAGATGAAAAAACTGTATGAAAATTACATGGAGCTGCCAAGTAGCTTTAAATTTTCAGCTTAGCAAACAACTTGATTATTGACTAAGGTTAGCAAAAGTGAAAAACATATTTGAAGACTCACACCGGGAAGATAAATATGTCACCCATCTGGCAGTAAAGTGGTGTTTTCACGTGAAATGGAGAGCTACCTCCAGAGAGAATGTTTGATTTATTCAAATACACAGAATCCTACCGTAAAAGCTTAATATGCAAATATCACACTCATCTTGCTCAAGTCTCTGTCTCCCTCATTGGCTTTGGAGAAACAAGCTCTCATGAATTGTACAATTTCAAGGCAAGGGGTTGAGTCCACAGACAGGAAGTATATGAAAATAGATTCTTCTCCACTTGAGACTCAAAACAAGAATCCAGTAATTGCCAGTATCTTCACTGCTACTTTGCAGAGGACCTCCCGAAGCCATGAGCAGTCTGCTGACCATGCTAGGCCTTGCTGTTACATGATGAGTTTGTAACAATTTTGTTACAGATGAGAAATATACCTGTTTTTACTAAGTTACTTGTTTATATGTTTATTCAATCAAGATGTGCTCAGGTGCTGTGCAGAATACAGTGCTAAACTAAGGTTTATAGACTAAGCGATCAAACGCTATATTATGCAACAATTTAGAGAGAATGGGGCATCTTATTGGAGCTACAGAAAACTTTCTGGAAGGTAAAATACCTAATAAAATTTGAAATAAGGATATTAAATTTTCTAGATGAAAAGAATATGAAAAACCTAGTGCTTCAGAAAGGGAGATTTCAATAACCATCAATAAAGCTGAAAATAGATAAACCTGAAAGTTTACATGTTTGCACTTGCTGGCATGTATGTGTAGTTGGTAGAGATGGAAACTAGCAAAGATAAAGCTCAAATGGGTAAGTGAGCTCATGGAAGATCGTTCTGATAAGTCATTGTAAGAAGTGAAGGCTGTATCCTAATTGGTATTTGCTTTCAGATTTCTATTTCTTAGGGTGGTTTGTGTTCACTTACTGAAGATTTGGGGCCATGTAGGACATAATAGGTTATTTTGTATTTGTTTATCTTTCCGGCTCCAGCTCACTCCTTCAGCTTTCTTATAGAATATAAACATTGTCAGATTTGGAGAAATAAATGACAAAGGTGAAGTTCTTACTTCTAATATTAAAATTGTTTGCATAGCCACACAAGACACAAAATTTACAACAAAATTCACAGATGATTTCAGTCACGTGGAACCCTGTTTCTTGATTATCAGCATGCGTGAGAAATATCTGGGGATGATTATAAAGCACTGATCTGGTTCAGTATGTGTGGGAAGGGGCCGAGTTTCCGACTTTCTAGCAAGTCCTAAGTGATGCCACATTGGTGAATGAATCACTCAATATTAGAACAAGTAAAGACTCACAAAGCTAAGAGATTTCACGTGTGTTCATGGCAATGCGGTAAGACTCGATTATGTTTAGAAAATGTTAAACTATTAAGGAATTCTTTTGAGCTCTTTGCAATAAACATAGGTTTAGTGACCTAATTCCAGTTTCTTAGATGACATATTATAAATAAAAATGAACTGGGAGACATTATATTAAATGGAATAAGGCAAGCACAGAAAGACAAACACTGTATCTACCTTTTATGTGAAAGCTGATTTCAGTTGATTCTTAAAGTAGAATGTAGAATAGTCATTAGCAGAGTCTGGAAAGAAGGAAAGGGAGGTAGGAGCAGAAAAGGAATGGAAGTGAGGTGCAGGGGTACACTTGAATTGGAGGAATAACATCTAATGTTCTGCAGTACTGTAGGACAGCTATGACAAATAGCTAATTGAATATTATACTACAAATAGCTAATAGAGAGAATTCTGAATAATTCTGTCTTGGTTACCTTTCTCATTGCTGAGACAAATACCCAACACTCAAAATTAAAGGAGGAAAGTTTATTTTGGCTCACCATGTGTAGAGGGTTCAGTTCATAATCGTCTGGCTCCAAGGTAGGGTGGCACAGCAGAGGGACTTCACAGAGGAGAAACAGTTCATGGTGTACATCACTTGTATATCTTCTATACAGAATAATAATCCTGTGCCCTTCTGGTACTGGCCCTTGCCACTCCTGCCTGAGGTGACCTCCACTATCAGTTCTCACCCCCACAACTACCTGACAGCAACCCATGCTCCCCAAGTCATTTCCTTTCTTTGGACTCAGCTTTCAATTATTTCAGGACTTTGTCCTTTATTGGCTATCTGATAATCAAAAGTAAAGTAAAAAGTATCTACCCACAAGTCCTCATGATACTCCTGTTTACAGATTGGTTTCTCAGGAAGAAAACTCTGAGGTGGAAATATGCATGCAGGAAGTTTATTGGGAAGCATTCTTGTGATCAACAGCTGTGGAAATGTGAAAGATTTCACAAAACTGGACCAAGGCAAATGATAGGCTGTGATGAGATAACAGTAAAGTTCCCAACTGTATCACAGGAGCTCTGGAGGTGGGATGGGCATAAAGAGTTGCCCCAAAGTGAAACGATAGGGGCAGGCTCACCTCCCAACACACCTAAAACAGGGATTGGATTCCAATTTCCCCAAAGGCTGCATCTTGTCAGGGAGACAGTTCTCAGCAAAGAGTGAATGTCAGATCTATTCCACAGCCATGGTCAGCTATCAACATTCTGAGGTGTTGGGGGGATAAATCCTTTAATTCTGTAAAAAGAGTGCTAGAGTCCTAATGAAAGAGTATCTTCTGGAGGGGAACACTAATCGTAATTGAGTTGAGGCTGTTCCAGGCTGTTTCTGCCCTGGCTTTGAGCCAGACTGGAGCAAGGAGACTTTCCTGGCATGAGGAGACTCCCTGCTTTCTTCTGGTCACAGCGGAAGCCCTATGGCGAATGGCACTGTGGTGCACATGGGACAAGATAAGACCTGAGGAGGACAACAGGATCTTTAAGGCAATGTAGGAGCAGTAGTAAAATGTTTCACCTGCGGAACCTACAGTTTCTTTACTGCCCTTGGTCTCATCCTTGCAAGAATGCATTGCTCCCTCCATTACAAGCCTTGCCTGCCTAGCCATGTGTCTAGCACATCCAGCCATAATCCCCTCACCATTTTCCTCAATGTGAATATGATCAATAAATACCTAGGTTCTGGCTTCCTCATGGCCTTTTGTTTCCCGTGAACAAATGGTCATCCCAGGTCCCCTTTGCATCACTATTTTGTCTCTGGTTCTTTCTTTTCGCCATGCATGGTAGCGACTTACAGAAGACTGGGGTTCACTGCAAGGGTCCCCAGTAATCTTCTATGACTTCCTCCATAAATAACTCATACTATAAGATCTTTAACGAGCTTAACACACTAATGAAAGAAAGCAAATAATTATTTCACAGTCTGTAGTAGAAGTATTGGGGTGAGAATCTCTTGGGCCATCTGGATCAGTGCTTCTAATGCTAACCTTGTGAGCAAGTAAATTTGTTTTTTTTTTTCTTTTATTTGAAACTCATCATCCTGTCATGAGTAGATACACAGTTTTATCACACATGATGAGTGCACACAGCTTGCAGAGCAAGAGTTGAAAGACACCTGAAATGTAGGATACCCAATTTGATAAGTCCACTGACCATGAGCTTAAATGTTATAGAAATGTCAAATCACTACAAACATTTGTAAACATTTACTCTCACTTTCCATACTTATCCCACCAAGATGTTGACAGCTCACTGGTGGGCAGTGACTTTCTCTGCAGTTCACACAATATTTTCTAAAAGCTCTAATTCAACTGGTCACTTCATTTATGTCTTTATACTAATTTAAAATAAACTATTAAAACCCCAGTAACAATAATAAAAACTACATCAACTATTTCTTTACCTAGGAAAATATATATATATAGGTATCGTTACCGTAGGTATTACTCATTTCTTACCTCTGTTTTACTACTCTAGGGAGTTGGGTTTTGCTTGCTTTATGTCAATTAGATTTAATTCCAGTCTCTATCAGAAAACCACATTGGTTGCTTGGTGAGTTTGTGTTATGCTCCTTATGCTCTTTTAGCTGATTCTGAATTTTATATTCCCTGTCATATTCCAGGCCCTTTTCAGACCCACACTGAGGTGTTTCTGACTTGAACTCCATTAGATAAAGGTTGTTTTCAAAGTCTACTTCTGCTGAATTTGAGCCAAGCACATGTCACTGAATGCCACTGTAAAGTGCAAGCTGCTACAAGTTCACACAATGTGAAAACATAGCTGGACAAGACGCTTGTGCATGTAGTACAGCTCCTTTTGGGTCCTCTGAACATCAGAAGTGCTCTGACAGCCCTCTTGGCCCGGAGCCGGAGTTTTCATTTGGTTGGCAGCAGCTACTCAGTTGCAGACAGAACATTCTGAAAGCTGCACTGGGGTTTTGTTTTATTATTTATTTTGATTTTAGACTCCAAAACATGTCTTTTCAGAGGTTCTTCATTTTCTTTCTTTCCACAAACTCAAAGAAAAAGCATATGAAGGAATCATTAAAGGAAGTTCCTTTTTTTTTGACCTCTGATAATGCTTATACCAAAACAGAGCCTCTATAATGACTAAGCAGTACGGAAAAGATACAGTTTTCCCAATTGTGGCACTAGGCTTCTGGAAGTTTACACAATATCAAAGGGTGACTTATCAATAGCTTCCCTGTTTTTCAGGTGTTGGGAATTGAACCCAGGCCCTCATGCATGGTAGGCAAGTGCTCTGCCATTGAACTACATCCTCAGCCTGAGGAATAGCTTCTGATGCAAAATTCATATTTTTCAATCTAATATCAAACAGGGCTGCCATGCATTAGGAAGGAGTAGCAGTAAGGCTGTGCTGCCTGCATAAGATGGTCAAATACAATTTTAGTTCAAGAACTAGTGATTATTATTGCATCTTTTTACACATTATGAGTAGAATATGATTCAGAAATAGTCAAGGAACCTATAAATGAACTAATTGATTATATCTCAAGGAGTTATCATCACTACCATAATTATAAGCCTAGCTAGATTTATGTGATTTTGTAGCATATGCCAGTAACTATAAATCTAACTCCTCTAATCTTTTTAACAAACCTATAAGTAGACAGAGTCTTAACTATTACACGTATTATAAATAAATATATATCTATCTCATTAGAAAACAATGACTTTTTAAAGAACTGTATTAATTTCCCATCTAAAATATCAACTACTAACAAAATTAAGTCAGTCAAAATAAGAATCACCTACGTATCATTTTTGTTGTTTTGATTTTGTCTTCATTCTTGTTTTGTCAGTTTTAAAATGTTTTTTAAAAAAATAAGAATCACCTAATGCTGAAGGAACTAAAAAGAAAGAGGACACTTTTAAACCTACAATATGGTGTAAAATGTGTGGATGTCATTTGATTTGAGCCTTGGAACCAGCCAAGAGTATAATATTAATGGATGATGTGTTTTATTTAAATCCTGTACATTTATTTGCAGACTTTCTAAGATCAGATATCTTTAAGATGCTTGCTGCGATCTTTCTGCCCAAATGATTCTGTGTTCATGAAGGTAGAAAGCCATTCTTTTATTAATATGTTTTCTAAATTTGACTAAAGAAAAGCATACTTATACTTTTACGTTATACAACCATTTTGCGGAAATTACTGATTATATTTGTTCATTCTAAATATGGGCAAAGGTAAAATATGTCATGTTTACTATTAATATAGGTGGATCATGGGAGAGAATATAATGACCTTTTTTGACCTCTTCTTTCATACTTTATTCTTCTCTGCTTGGTCTCTTTCAGTTCTGTGTCTAAGTATCAGTAAATTCATCCCTAATGAATCAATTTGAGATGTTAAAGAGATATATACAGTTTCATTCTACAGTGATCAAAAGCAGGTAGTGTAGTTTCCCAGTCAGTTAACTTAACCTAATTTTTTCAGTTTATTGGGGTCAATGTTTTTCTAGAACAAGGTTCTAGTGCTGTACTTCTGAAACTGATGACAAATTTTTGTTTCTTATGCACACTCCTCACCCTACAAAGAAGCAGGGATCTGAGGAGTTTCTGCTTGGAGAGCCAGAGCTCCTACAACTGCATTTACAGAGCAGCTTCAAGTTTAAGAGTGACTCAAACTGGGCCCGCACTGGAAATAACCGAGGGGGCATCTGTGCACTGAATTCTAATAAACAGGATCATACACATGAATACAAATCAGACGAACCCATACTTACTTTGAAGATTGTACTTAGCACTTGTCCTTATCTTTAAAAAGTACAGTAAGAAATAGTAGTGATTTTCAGGGTAAAATCATCTGCTGGAGTAGATTTATCTGGTTTTGCTGTTAGACATGTCAGTAGAGCCTCTAGTGGCTAAAAGCATTCCCTAATCATCCTGTTAGTGCATATTTCTTAATCTCTGAGCTAACCAAAAATAATGAGGTATTCTGATAAATACGAATGCTAAAACTAGATCTATAGTATCATTGTTTATTGTTAGGGCTAAATTCTGAGGCATATCTGCAATGCTCAAGAAAACAGTGAAGATGGATTAGGAACCTAATGGTGGATCTCTGAGAAATGAGAACTTGTTCTCCCTTCTATTACCAGTCCTTTGTTATTATTAAATAAGATTGAGGGAAGAGAGAGCTATGAACATTTTAAACCAGTTATACAACATCCCCATAATCCAACAGTACTGATTCCAGGATCTACCTTTGTCTTTTGATTCTAAGATCTATGATCTATCTGGGTTTGTGATAAATCCATAAAATTCAAAGTTTTTCCCTCTAGTTGAAAAATATGACAGTAAACTGAAGTCTAGCCCTATCAGGATGTTCCTCTGAGACCTATGAGAAAATTTTTATTAAAGATTCATTTAGTTACATATGTATTTGTAGATATATGCACAAGTATACAATGAAGATTCATTAGAATGTAACTACAGCTACAAATTATTCAGGGAACATGAACAATTAAACCATATAACATGGCTGTATGCATCTGACATTAGCTATATAAATACCAGCCCACTTGTTTGTATTACATAAACATATGATGTCTTATGTGATATAAAGACAAAAAAACTACAACAAGCCTCCTGATAGCCATTATGACTGGGGAGAAGAACTGGCAATTATAGGAACAGAAAGATAGGTTTTTTTTAATTTTATATTCTTCTGAACTAATTGATTTGGTTAGTGTGCTCCTATAATGCTTTTACAATGAAAAATACAACTCAAAAATAGATACTAATATTCATACAAGAAGAAAAGCAGAAATATATAAATTTGAAGGCACAGGCATATTTTGAAGTGTCAGTGAAAATCATTTCAAGTTAATCTGCGGTGCGCCTCTAAAGCGATCCAGCCATGACAGTCCTGTGGCCATGTGCCTTCTCATCTTGTCTAATTCCCCTTTCTCTGGGAACATTTGCCACTCAGCTGTGACTGATGCTGACATTACTTCTAGGCTTCAGCAGGGAAAAATGATTTCCATTTGCTTTCTCTTATGATTATGAGTTCATAGAGTGATACGAAGTGCAGAATGGAGGGGAAATATTCGTTTGATGAGAGTTAGTGGTAATAAGCTGTCATCTTCTAAAAGGAATCCAGTAAATATTTCTTTAAAGCAGCTTTTCTAATAACTTTCACGGGAGAGGGAAGCAACAGGATGCCTGTACTCACTGCCAAACTTCCATCTGGTGACAATAGGTCTGACAGCTAGAGATAGGCCTCCCCCACCAGCTCAGGGAGTTAAAGAAAATGTTCATTGATCTCTTCTATTCTCTTCTGCAGGAGGCTCTAACTCCCTGACCATTTTTCTCAAAGATATGCTCTCCAGAAACTAATGTTTGAAGGCATTTGGATGAATTTTCAGTTTATAAATATTACTATGCTTTCAAGTATCCCTTTCATCTTCTCTTCTGGTATAATCCTGAGCAATGGGAGTGTTTCCTTTGTGGCTAGAGCAAGAGATACATTCACACAAATGATTATTGCACAGAAATTGAGACATATTTATTTATAGTAAGGAGATAAACAAATTAAAATTGTGAAATTAGACCTGAATGATATAAATTATTTATAATAAATTTCAGGTGAAAAGATAATAGAAAACTGAAAAAACAATCTGGAAGGATGACTCATTTTCCCTATTTTAATCCAAGAGAAAAGTAATCACACACAGTATTTCAGTTTTGTATATTTTTACCTGGCTTGCCTCAATGAGATGGGGTTGGAATAAACAATGTGTTATGTATATATCTTGTCATTTCTAATATGAATAAATAAATACAAGAAATTGTTTCCTTTCCTTCTAAGTACTGTTCTAATTAACCCTATATAAAGAACCAGAATAATGCATTCCGTTAGATAGATACATTCAATATAATGAACTTTTCAGATTTCAGTAAGCTTTGTGTTTCTCAGTGGTGTAATGAGAGAAGAGAGCTAAAATCATTTGTAAGGGCCATAAGATGAAATGACTTACATAACAAAGAAAAATCAATTTTCCTTACTGAAGTGTCCAAAGTTGCACATGAAGACACAAATGGAGTACATCTGGAAAAACATGGCAAAATGTAGAGAGTAAAGTTCTTTTACCAGTCACGCTACTTCACTGAGCACTCAACTAGGTGCATTTTGAGTAAAAGTCACCAGTTCTACTATTTGTAGTGTGTAATGCGTTCTTCCATATCGAGGAGTTAACACAATTTTAAAAACCCACGATTTGCCCCTCTGTTTTCCCATTTTTGGGTATCAGATTCAAGATGTGGAGCAGTTATTGGAGTACCTGCAAGCATGAAGGTTCCAAGGTGCCAGTCTATACTTTGGGGCTTTCTGATCAACCTGGTACTGGCTAAATAACAGACCTGAGGATCAATGGAACAGACTGGAAGATGCAACCACAACAAAAAACCCACTCAGCTACCTAATATTTGACAAAGGGGTCAACCAAACCCACTGGAAAAAAGAAGGCCTGTTTAATAAATGGTGCTGGAAAAGCTGGCTTGCCTCTTGCCGAAAACTGAAAATAGACCC